>VZTT01008791.1:75287-88276 GCA_013400855.1 Buphagus erythrorhynchus
CGTTCGCCAGCCGCGGGCGGGCGGGCGGACGGACGGACAGACGGACGGACGGACGGACGGACGGACGGACGGATCGCCCGGCCATGCGGCCCCGGGCGCTGCTGTGCGCCCTGGCGCTGCTGTGCTGCCCGGCGCCCCGGCCAGGTGGGTGCGGGGGAGGCGGGGGCCGGCCGGGGGCCCGGCGTGCTCCCGGAACAATGATCAGACATTCCCGGGAACAGACAGCGTCCTAGCGCTCAGCATCGTGTGCCCGCACCGAGCCGGGCGTGGGCCTCCCGCTCGGGAGTTCCAGTGCGAGTTCGGGCCGAGTTTTCCTGGGCTCTTTGTGCTCATGGCAGCGGCGAGGCGAGGCTGTTCTTGGTGGTGAGGATGGCTTGGGATGACGCCGTAGCTGAGGAGGCGGGCGGGCAGTGGCAGGTGGTGGCGGAACGGACCAGATTGGCGAGACTTGCTGCTGGATTCTCTTAACCTTTCATTAACAACCTAAGAAGAGGGACTGCCAGCTGAATTTCTAGGCAGTGCAAACTTCGGAAGATCAGCCAGCACAAAACAGTTCAGAATATCCACCCTAAGTGGATAGATGGTTTTCATGGTTATTCACTAATAGCAACACCGGTACCCTAACTGGTGAGCCCATGGATCTGTCCAGCTCAGAGCTTGTTGGTCGATGGAGATGCTGAGGTAAGGAAGGTGAGAGGAGACATGCATGGATGTAACCTCATACCTTATGGTACAGGTACAGCAGCGCAAAGGATTGTGCATTTAGAGATTAGCACAGGTTTTTTGCTATTACTATTAGGCTTGATTCAGTTTAAGATTTCTTTCAATCAGCTAGTGGTGATAGTGCTGTTGTAGAAATAACCTAGTCCCATGAGATGGCCTGCAGTAAAGCCTCAAGTCCTACATACGTGAAAGGGCTGATTAGATGAGCAGCTACGAGGAAATTTCAGAGCATAGCATACTTTGACTACTGAGCTAAACTGAGCTAAAGGGGATAGACCTAGTGTTTGTAACTACGCTGGAAGGGAAGCATCAGAGAGGGCAAATAATTTTTGCTAGACACCTTTTTGGCACAAGGACAAGTGGGAATGAAGCTGTTGAAATCATGTTCATATGGGAACTCTAAGGAAAATATCTTTTTAAGAAAAGGGGGTGGTGGTGTAAAAGACAAACTATACATGTTAATGCTAGGAAAAAGATTTCACTGTTGGGTGCTATTCTTTCAGTTACTTCATGCACAACAGAACAAAACCTGATCATCTGAATATGTCTTCTGCTCTACTTCTGCTCACTCCCACTGTAATAATATTATTTCCCCACTGTCCTAGATAACCTTCCTTGTTTTTACCACAATGTACGTGATTCCTGTTGCCCATACACTGTTGTGTCCTGAGGTCTGCTCTGGCCTTGACCTGCAGCTTCTCTCCTGCTTTTCCCCCACCCTTCACTATGCACAGTTACCACATTACTGACCTGTGCTGTTCCTTTGGGCAGGTGAAAAAGCACTAGTTTGGCAGTAGGTTGGTGTTAAGTGCCTACAGATTTTCTGACCAATTATTGTTTGAAGCTAGCATATGTAGTTAAAGAGATGAGAAAGGAGAGCAAAAAGGAGCAGACACCCAGTTGCAAGAAAATAGTTCAAGAAAATGTGTTCAGATTGCTAGTGCATCAGTTGCATAATCTAATAATGAATTCTCTGTAAATGGAGATGTGAACTCAAACAATTCAGTTTTATTTTTATAAAAGCAAATAACTGTCATCACTCCTACAAGATTGTGTCTTATTTTGCTCATTATTGTGTCTGGCATGCACTTCACAGTCTGCCTTCACATGCCTAATTTATGGGCCACTGAGTAATTTAGATTCTAGATGCTTATCACTTCAGGTTATGCAAAGGAGAGATAAAAGAAACCTATTTGTTATAAGCTAGTATGCAGCTGTCACCACTAATGCCCAGAAATCAGTATCAATTTTTTTTATTAATTTTTGTCCACATGGGTAATGTATTTAATTGGCTTGTGTAGAAGCCCATTCTCCAGTCTCTCACATGACAAAGATATTCCTTGGGACGTGAAGTCTGCTGGTTTGTAACATCCTGTCCATATTACGGGGCTACAGAAATATTTTTCAAGTTTCTTCTGGAACTCAAGAGTGCTTTTTAAAAAGCTGTTGTATTTTTGCTCTATAATTCGTACACAGAGTGGTATGCAGAGTAGTCCCTTGCATACAAAAGTAGACAGGAAAAGAAATTATAACATATCTCTGTATTAAAAAAATGTCAAGGTAAGCAGCATATATGTATACTGATTTTGAGATGAACAATATGTAATAGTTGATAGAAAATAGCATGTTATGGATTGATAAAATTAAACAATCACAAACTTGCTGAGCTTTCTACATAATTCCTCTATGTCCTTGTTGGAGGACTGATGGAAAAACCACAGGGACTAAAAGAAGACTTTGGGCAACTTGAGTGTCTATGGGCAACTGATTCTACATAATTTCTGCCTTTTGAAGTACTTGTTGGAGGCAAAGAAAAGACTGCTTATCATTCAGTCTCCTGACTACACACACCACAAGGATAAAACCTCAATGCTTTATCCTGCTGTTTCTTTGTTCATAGTTTACTTAGTTGCATTGTTACTTAGTTTACTAATCTTGTTCTTTCACACCTGTTTAAATTTTAAAGGGTTTTGATAGAGCACTTAGTCTCATTGCTGATACAACAGAGTAACTATTTGTTATAAAAATAGAAATCAACTAAGCTTGTCTTCTTCCAAAAAGACTGGATGACAGCCTAGAAAAATAAGATGACCCTTTGAACATTTATGATCATTATACAAGCTTTACTTCTGTTTTCCTAACAGATTATTTGAAGTATTAAAAAATAATTAAGCTGTAGGGAAATATGTTTGAGAAAAATTATATATGTAGCTTGGAAACAGCTGGAAAGAATTGCTTCACAGATTCTGGTGTAGCTGTAGCTATCAATAGTTTCAAAACTTTTTCTGTAGAGCTACTGTATATTGGCAGTCTTGTGCTAACCCAATCTAAATGTAATGCCTCTTTCCCCTACTGACCTTTTTGTTTGCTATAAAGGTTCATTAAGATCCTTTGAAATAATATGACATCACTTCATCCTGTTCCCTTCTGTGAATAAATCTCTATCTTCAGCTTTTTCATATAAACACTGGCACAAAAGGAATGCAAAAGGCAGTATCTGTCTTGCTTTCTTTTGCAGAAAGTATGGAGTGCATATTGTTTCTTCTAGAATTACGCAGACGCTGTGTCATACAAGCAGCTTGGCAGAGAATAAGAACTGATGTATGGCTGTCAAGCTTTCAAATTAAATTTAGTTTCATCAAGTAAGTTTAAGTCACCATTCTTTATATTATCAAGTGCCACAGAAATAGCAAGTGTGGTGCCTCATTACATTTTTCCACAAAGCTGGCTTGCAAGTAGTACCTCATGTCATCTAAGTTCAAGATGGGAACATGACTGAGAACAGGAGTCAGTGAGGAGGTGATGTTCACAGAATGAAGGTTGAGTTCAACTCTCAACTTAGAAAGCCTCTGCATATACAAAGAACACATACTTTGACAAAATTAGAGTAGTATTCCAGAGAATTTTAACTAAACTTAAATTATTTATAATTTTTTTGTTCTGATTTATTATAATAGGATTGTATTTTTAGAAAATGTTTGCAATGGAGTAAAAGTGACTCTAAATCGTTTCATCTAATAAACTTGTAAATAAGATTTCTCCAAGAATTCAGGATATAATTAAAACTATTAGTAATGTTCAATTAACTGTAAGCAATAGCTAAGACAACAGCTGGTAGCCAGTAAAAGGTACCTGTCTCAATCATAGCATTTTTTTCTTGTAGCATATTTTTATACTGTTCTCAGTTAGGAGTTAGTAATGAGAAGTGGGTCAGGTTATCACCCAGGGCACCCGCACTAAGAGATTTAACCTCAGTCACTAAGGGTCAGTGACTCTGATTGGGTTGTTTGCTAGTTCTCAAAAGTGTGAAACTGCAGCACAGCTCAGGTTCTTCAGAGTTCAGGAATACTGGGATGAGAGAGGTGCTGGTGCCTCGGTTACCATGTCATGCAGTGGTAATCTTGGCAACACAGCTCCTAACTCCAGGCTTTGTCCCTCTCTCTTTTCAAGTCTGTTTATTCAAGTCTGTTTATATCTTGTGTTCGCAAAAACACGCATTCCTCACATGGAACCATGTCACCTCTTTGGTTCTCCACACTGTTCTACAGTGGTGGAGAAAGCAAGAAGGACATGTCAAACTTTGGGGGACTAAAATTGTCATTGTCTTCTCTTTCAATAATTTTCGGTTTGGAAATAAATATTCAGAGAATTCAAAGTCTTAAATTCATAAAACCTGCGTGTACTGGAGATACAATAGGTATGGTTGGCAGATTTTTCCTCACTTTTAGTGATGTCTTTACCATGGAGACAAGCTTCTGGGTGTAAGAAATCGGGGGGGGGGGGGGGNTACAGTTACAATCCTACCAAAAGATATGATGAGCAGTGGTGCATTTGTGATATATTTCTATTGCAATGCTCATTAAATACAGAAAATCTCCAAACTCTTTGATGTCAGCCACAGGCTGAAGTTCAAGGTGTCACACAAAAGGACTTGTGCTGCAACTTAACTGCCAAGCTAGGAGCTGACTCTTTGAGCCATCCAACTGCTTGGACTAAAGTTATAAAGAAGTATTATAGATTAAGGCTCTATGGTTCTGCCTGTTCATGTTCTCTTTAAAAAGACAGAAAAAACCTTTGTATAAATGCGTTTAGTGCCTTTCTGTGCAGTCACCAAATCTCATGTGCTTCTGTCATTTTTGCTTCAAACTACATTATTTCTGCTACAGTCCCTGTAACAAGCTCCCGGAGTCTTTTTTTCTAACCAGCAGAGGTTGCAATCTAGTCACTTTGCATATGAAAACTGTTTTGTCAAACACTTCCCTTTTGTTTCTCTGCCCCTAGAAGGCTGCTCTGACACATTGTGGTGTATAAAGCAGAGCCACTCTAAATATAATCACTAAGTTGCCGTACCAGTTCTCTGATCTCCCCCCACATTCAAGTCTGAATTTCACAAAAATCCATGCCGGGTAGGGCCCTTCTCTCACTGCTTGTGCACAAAGGGAGGTAACTGGCTGCTTAAAGCTGCAGCGACTCTTCTCTTTGCCATCTGCCTCCTTCAGATGCTTTGGTTAAAAAAATTGGTTTCAATTACTATAGAACAAATAATTGCTTCTAACAGGCAGCATCTTACACAGGTGAACCATTACCACGTACTTTCAGCTCACAGATCTGAGCTAAGACACCCTCATTTTTATTTTAATTGTCTAGGATCCAACAAAGGATCCTAGACAATTTGCACAGCCAAACAGGTGATTGGTTATTTGAATAGTTGTAACTTTCTCGCTTCTGTCTACCCACAGTACATTTGAATTATTCTATGCCAAAGCAGAGTAAGCCAAAACTTAAAATGACAGTCTTACAAAATATTTCTCCATACAAACAACTTTGCTGAAATAATGCCTGAATAGATCTTTTGATTGGTTGTTTTTTTCTTTTTTACATAAATAACCCCCTGGCACACATTTAATCCTTTATTGTGTTGATTTCCCAGCTTACTACATTCAAAAAGCAGAGGCACCCTGTCCTGACTCAGCTACCAAACCATGCTGTAGAAGACCTTGCTGTAGAGGGAACTGTAGTCTTCAGAAGTGCCCCATGGGTACACCAGACACATGCTGTCCTGCACAGTGTGGGTTAGGATAAGTAAAACTTGGGAAGTATTTCAGTGCAATCCATGGCTACCTCTCTGTTGCAAGCAAAAGGTCGATCCACATCTACCTTGAAAATGGCTCTGCCATCTCTCTTGATGGGAGCCTTCGGGTTGAGTAAGATGTCTCCAGAGCACACAGAAATATTTCAAAACCACAATGTTTTAATTGCATTCTCACTTTTTGTGATTTTGGTGATGAGTACTTCTAGTAGGAACTTTGTGGATGACTACTAGTATTTATGCCAGCATCCCTTTTCTTACAAAATGTGTGAAGGCTGGCAAATTCCCTGTTGTGTTTAAGTTGCCCAAAGAGAACATAGATTAGATTGGATCCTTAACCATAGCTAGAATCACTACTAATAAAAGCTTTCAAGCTAACAGATAGGTGACAAAGGAGGACATGTTACCCAACTGTGTAGCAGGAGCTAAAATAAAATGGCTGACCTCTGGGCAACCTGTGCTTTGAATCAGAAGTTAACCTTATTATTTTGTTTACCTAATGCTTTGTTTCCCTAAATCTTAACTTTCCTTCTTGAAAGATGTTTTTCATTTCCCCATACCATCTAAATATTGGCCTATTAATCTTAATGCTTTCTTACTTTCCAGGCTTTCCAAATAACAGCAGCCTCATAATACCAGGCCCCAGAAGTTTTTCCATACGTTTTTCTTCCAGTCCAGAGGCTGATCTTATACCTATTGATGGTGATACTGAAAATGACTTGGAAGTTGGATCAGGCGCCACCAATCAGACTGGATCATTTCCACATGAACAACGAATGATGATGTCAGTTCAAACAGCAAGATACCTCACTAGTCTGTGGCTGACTCGTTTTGTTCCTTCAGTTTACACCCTAGTGCTTGTGCTAAGTCTCCCTCTGAACATTACAGCAATACTTGTGTTTCTCAAAAAGATGAAAATTGAAAAGCCAGCTGTAATATACATGCTGAATTTGGCCCTTGCAGATGTTCTCTTTGTAAGTGTGCTTCCATTTAAGATTGTGTACCACTTTTCTGGAAATGACTGGGTTTTTGGGCCTCAGATGTGCCGTTTCATCACTGCTGCCTTCTTCTGCAACATGTACTGCTCAATAATGCTTATGACAAGCATAAGCTTCGATCGCTTCTTAGCAGTGGTGTACCCCATGCAGTCCCTGGGGTGGCGTACACTACCTCGTGCCTCACTGGTTTGCTTCATCATATGGCTTGTAGCAATAACTGGGGTTATACCTTTTCTCCTACGAGAGCAAACAATGCAAATACCCAGGTTAAACATAACGACTTGCCACGATGTGCTGGGAGAATCCGAACTTCATGGCTATTACGTCCACTTCTTCTCTGTCTTCTCTTCTGTGTTCTTCATAGTGCCATTTATAATTTCTACTGTCTGTTATGTGTGTATCATTCGCTGTCTCAGTTCTTCCACCATTGTGGCAAAGCAAAACAAGAAGACACGTGCCTTGCTCTTGTGTGTGGCTGTGTTTTCTGTTTTTGTTATTTGCTTTGGACCAACAAATGTTCTCCTCTTAATTCATTATATCCATTTTTCATATGACAACAGCTTAGAGTATCTCTACTTTGTGTATCTACTCTGTGTTTCTATCAGCAGCATTAGCTGCTGCATTGACCCCTTTATTTACTACTATGCTTCTTCTCAGTATCAGAGACAATTTTTCAGTCTCTTCAATTGTAAAAAGACTTTTGATCCTAACAGTAGTAACAGCAGTGGCCAGTTGATGTCTACCACTAGTAGTAGAAGGGCTACATTGACTACTAATGTGAATAACAGTGTCTACAGGAAATTACTAGCAATGCATTGAGATAACGTGTCTTATAATTGTTTAATTTCTGCACAGTTGCAGACAAAAAGAAGCCTCTTATACCCGAGAAATGCAAAATCTTAAACCAAGCTGTTGTATGATACATAGCTTTGTAGATCCAATATAGTAATACACAATTCAAATTAAAACTGTGTGTGAGTGTGCATAGATATATGTATATATAAATATGTATAGTATATGTAAATAAGTTAATGTAGAGGGGAAAAATAACTTCTTAATAATAGTTGTTGAATGTTTTTCAAATAAACCTTTTTCAGACAAATCCTTTGCATTGTTCCATTTATTGTAGAAATCCCATTTTAGTATTTTGAACTGTATCTATCAGGTTGAATAAATTCTTACATATGGAATCACTCCATCCATGCAGTTGTTCCTGAAAAAAAGTGAAAATATCTTTCCAGGTTTTTTTTTTTTTCCCCTCCTATATGTCATTATTTCTAGAATTATCTATTAACTTATTTTCTTAGCATTATTTTGAATCTCAGGACACTGAAATTGTTAAATTTATGTTTTTACATATTCCACTTCAAAACAGTCTGTATGGTTTTCAGAATGTGAGGAACCAAAACCCAGCAATCGCTTAGTGCTATGTATGACATGGGAGATAATTTCCAGCAGCTGGAGATATTGGTGTTCATACTATTAGCATATACTGAGCATTTTGGTTAGGAATATGGTGTTTTTGACAATTAGTTTCACAAAATTGTGAGATTTTGTTTCATAATAAATCAATGGCTCTTCAAAAATACGTTGGAAAAGTTCTATTCATCATCTTGTTAGCAGTTTCCAAATATGCATATGCATACGGTTAGTCATCATGGATAGATTTAGGACTTGATAATATCCTTTATCCCTGATAGCATGGACATTTTTCACATTTTGCACCGTGTCCATCTCTACTGAAATGGCTGTGGCATTTAGCTAATCAATAGCTTCATTCTGTGGAGCAGTCTTTTGCTACAAAGAACAATAAAGCAAAAATAACAGAAATTCAGTTTTAGAAACAAGCATGTAGGTAATAGGACTGCATATGAAAATGGAAATCAAATTAAGTAGGAATTTGTTTATGGGATTTGCCACAGAAATCTGCCAAGAAGTACAGCAGTGGAAAAAAGCTGTCTTCAGTCCAGCACAAGTGATATGAGACCTAATCTTTCTGCATACAGTGTGACAGTGAGAGACTTTCTAACCATGATCCCTTGCTGGTTTGCATCTGTCCCTTAATGGATTTAATCATGATTAATTATTGCATTACCGGGGTTTCGCTAGACTTTGTTTGCAAGGTTTTGCTGGTTTCAAGTACATGAGTGATGAAAATACATGCATGTGTAGTTTGCAAGCCTAAGACCCCACAAATGGACATACTCAAGTTACAGTCTCATTTAATATCACATTAGGGGTGGTCTTGTTTTTCAGCAAAATTCAAATCCATCTTGAAACTATGGACACGCGCTCTTTGCTGGCTGAAAAGAATTACCTCTGTGCTTCCTGGAGTTTCAGACTGGGGACTGCTTTTCAGCCCAGGTTCAGAGGAAGGCTGTGAAGACAGTCAGAGGAATGGAGCACCTCTCTGAGGACTGGCTAAGAGATCTGGGGCTGTTCAGCCTGGAGCGGGCTCCGGGTGATATTGCTGCAGCCTTTCAGTACCTGAAGGAAGTTGATAAGAAAGACAGGGAGACTTTTATCAGGACCTTCCAGGATAGGATATGGAGTAATGGCTTTAAACTGAAGGACAGTAGATTTAAATTAGATTTAGAAAGAAATTTACTGAGAGGTTAGTGAGGAACTGAAATGATTTGCCCAGTGAAGTTATGGATGCTCCATCCTTGGAAGTGTTCAAGCCAAGGTTGGATGGGGCTCTGAGCAACCTGGTCTAGTGGAAGGAATGTCTGCCCACAGCAGGATGATCTGTAAGGTCCTTTCCAGTCTAAGCCATTCTATGACTTGATGATTCTGTGAACTGGTGAGCATGGCCATGCAGCAAAGCAGAATGCAGTAGCTTTTTGAATAAACTGAACCAGGAAAGTACTGCAATTTAGACTGACATGCTTAAATTAACAGGAAAACCAAACCATACCTTCATGCTTACTGCACCTTGCACTGCTAGCTGGGAAAGAAAATTAACAGCTTGTTTCAGGGGGAAGAGGAGGGAGTAAACATCTGACCAAGAGAAGTGAAACCATTTATGTATACGCTGTTTTACCCATACCTTCTGTTCTTCAGTCTTTCCTTCATTTTTTTTCCATAATGTTGGAGGTAAGGTGAATAATTTTCTATATGAAGCAAGCTAACAAGCTTGTGCTATATAACATTTTGAGACAAGGATGTATCAGGCGCTAAACATGCACAAGGAAGCATGCTAATCTTCCAGTTATGCCAGCTGCATCTTACAGCAATATTGGTGGAGGCAAGATTTGTAATCAACATGGTCTTGGTAGAATACCTCATATACCAGCTGTCACTGGTACAACTAATTTCACATGGGAGGATTTGCCTAATTTAGCATGGCAAGGATTTTGCAGGGATTGGTATGTTCTCACTAGAAGTGTTGCATCAGGTAATGCTGAGCATGCACCTGCCTTACAGCCTGCCACCTGCAGCCTGACTGCAGACAAAAGACAGTCTGCTGGCTGTAAGCTCTACTTCCCTGTTTAGGTGAACCCTAGCCAGAAATGTGAGCATGGCTGCAAAGTTTGCTAACAATGTTTTGCACCACGCAAACTGCATCAGGTCATTGGATCTCTCCCCACTTTAGACAGGAGCCAGAAATAGAAAGGAAGTACAAACCAGCTAGTAGATCATCAGTTGCAGCTTTGCACTGGAGCTCTCCAAGAGCTGGGGGAAGAATGAGAAGGGTCTAACATGCTGGGTGCAATATTTAAATAAATTCCTGAATAAGGCCTTTTTTTGGATCATTTTCATCTTTTTTGATCTGACCAGTTTAATCTTACAAGATGCTAAACAAATTTTTTTTAAAAATGAATGTAACATCTAACATGTTTAAAATTAATGACCCAAATAAATGCTTTTTCATTATTTGAAAGTGCTGTAGAAATGGTTTAGTCATTGCTAATATAGCTGGAGAGAGTGAACAAATAACATGCTATAATCCAAGTCAACACTAGAGAGCATTCAAATAACAAGATATGGCTGTGCTAATTTGACTTGTTGGGGAGGAGACCACTAGAAACCAGATCTGAGTATCATGTTGGACTATGAAATACTGATTAGCCCTCTCAACCACTGTGTGTACCTGGAAAGGTAAAAAATATTGGAATTTTGTTAAAAAAGTTAAGTGACTTTATTTTAAACAGAACCTGTAAACAGGTTCAGCAAAGTTTTGGGAAATAATTTTTCATATCTTTGTGCTACCAGCCTTACAGCAGTGGTGCCTACATAGCCTCTAAACAAGCTTCTGTCCTCAAAAGCAGGGTCTGACATTTAAAACATGTCACTAAGTGCACTGCACACAACATAACTCCATGAAGTCAGAGTTGATAATGTATGTCAACCTACAATAAAAATCTGTCCTACTGTTCCCTCACTAAAATAAAAATAAATGACATTGATTCAAATTTTTCATCCCTTAGGGAAAGTCATTGTCCTTGCCTTCAGATCACTTTGGTTTTGTGCTAGGAACTTGGTGCCTTCCTATTTTTTTGCACCGTGCTATTATGTACTAGAGAGGGCAATTCTTGGGAAGTTCTTATGTATGTTTGTTTTCTCATCCTCATGGATTGCATTCAGCTTCTGCCCAGGGCAGCAGTGAAGATGGTGCCACAGTGGCTGGGCACAGGGCTCCCAGTTCATGCCCCCATGGGGCTTGCAGCCCCCTGTAGCTGGCTTGCTACGTCTCTCCCTTTGACTCCTCTACAGATGGCAGGCTTCTTTTACGGATGCTTTCCTCAGAAGGAAACATAGCAGTGGAAAATAATTGAATAGACTTTCAGAGCCAGATTACCTCTAAAAATTTTGACTCCTTATAATGCTCTTTTTCCCCCCCTTCAGATATGTGTTTCAATAATGAAATTTTTTGCTCACAAACTGAAAAGAGCATTCACCTTCAGCAGTACAGGAAGCAGGCTATGTTCCTAAGACTAAACCTTTCAAATCTCTATTTCAGCCAGGCATCCAGATCCATCTACTCAGTTTATACTCCAGAGGATGGAGAGCCCTTAGACCCTGTGTACCTGCTAGAAGCAGATATAGTGGTACACAAGCCAGTGGTAACACTGATGGGAAATGATGCTGCTGGACACTTCCTTTCTCACAGAACTGCACTTAATTGAAAACAGGCATCCAGCTCTGGAAGCATGCATTTTGTCACTGCCACCCCCTACTATGTCCTGTTTACTGAAACCTCCCTACACACTGAGTGTTTCTTGTCCAAGACAATAACCCACACAGTTCCCATCACCATTTACACAGCAAGATGCCTGGGAGATCTACTTTCAAAGCTTACAGAGTTTACTGTCACCTAGTTAGTCATTACTCAACAACTTAGAGATGGAAATATTTCTTTTCTGATATGGTGACTGCTGTGATTTTCCTCTCATTTTTCTCTTTTAAAATAAACAATCCTTACTGCCCATTCAGTCTTCAATTGCTCATCAATATTGTTGCAAATAGAAGAATTGCAGAACATTCTGATTTGGGAAGGATCCACAAAGATCATCAAGTCCAACCCTCAAGTCAGTGGTCAAAAAAGGAATCCAACCCATGACCTTTGTGTTATTAATCAATGCTCTAACCAAGAAGATTTCTTCCTGCCTGCAGTAAACCTGTGGATTTGTAAAGTAATACCATTCACATCTGACATGTTTCATCAGAACCATATAATGCAAGAAATTTAAGTTCCATAATTGGGTCAGCTAGCATAACTAGAGTAATTGTGTAATTTGAATGTGGATAAACCTTTACAGCTTGCCTAAGGCATGTGCACTGAGAACTCAGTCCCAGATAGGGAAGAATGAAGACAAAGAGGGAGAAAATGTTGCTAGCCAAACCTCTACATTGTTTTATCTGCCTGTCCAAGTGTTAATATTTCTCCCTCTTTCTGAATAACTCCAAGGATATTTTTCTTGAGTGCTTTTCCTATAGGTCACTGTCGTGATTTGGCATTGGCTAAATGCCAGACATCCACAAAAGCCATTCACTCACTCTTTCTTGCTACAGTTGGGCAGAGGACACAGGGAAAAAATTAACCAAGAGCTTATGAATTGGGATAAGAACTGGGGAAAATAAAAATTCTAAGAACAAAACAAGTTCAAATTTAAAGGTATAAGGTAAATTTANAAAAACTGTTATGGCATGGGCCACTCATCCACAGGGTGCAGTCC
>VZTT01008792.1:8056-23267 GCA_013400855.1 Buphagus erythrorhynchus
ATACACTTGAACAAACTAGATTTACCCACTCACCAACTTTAGGCTCTTTTTCTCTTGTCCATGCCTTAGCTCATGCTTTTGCTCATGCTCATGCTGAGTTTCACCTTCACTGAATTCACCTTCTATCTGAACTGGGTATTAGTGTCTGAAAAGTTGAGTATTTTATAGACATTGTGTTTCATGTCTGTACTACTCAGTAAAAACTGAGATATAAACATTTCCTAAGCAAGTCTCCACTAAAGAATTTTTCCTGGTGCAACTTTACAGACATGCCAAAGCAATTGTTTAAGTATTGTATACAATGACAATGCAATGACATGCAAGAGATAANAGCTGTAAACTGGCCACTTTACTTCTAGATTTTATCTTCAGTCTTTAGTCTACAAAGCAAAGAGAATCTAAAGCTTTCCATAAGGAAAGTTAGAATTTTCATAAAGATTGGAATTAAAGATATTGATAAGCACTGCTCTAATCAAACTATAATGCAGACACACAAGGAAAAAAATCTAATAAAAGCACATGCATTGTAGCACAGGAAAAGATTTCTGCAGGTTTCTTGACAATGACTGACATTTTAAACTAATTAGTGGCATTCTGATTTGAAACTATCTTTCCATTTCTGACATTGGAAAAATGGACACATGGAAGAAAGTCACATGAAGAAAGACTGTATTGAAGAGTGAAAAAAGGTAAGAAATTCACTTTCTAACCAGAACATATAAATGAGCTCTCATGACAGTTCTGGAATTGCCAACACAAGTGCTTCCAAAGCTAGACAAGCTGAGTCTCTTTCCACATATGTGACAAATAACATACAAAATAACTACCTATATTCTTTCTGCTAGTCCATTTGCTCATTGTGGTGACAACAGCAGTTAGGAATTCCATCCCCTTCCTTGTTATCACAGAAAAATGGTAAGCATAATCTCTTAATTACTAACTTGATTATATACAGTATTCTTAGCAAAAGAGCTGTATATTGGTGATCCATGTATAGTCAGGGATGTCCTACAAGAACTCCCTAAAATGAGAAGAACATCATGGGTGGGAAGGGTACAACTTTATTTTTAGACAAATTGAGTGAGGCTTTGACACTCTGGTTGAGAAGCCGCCGATAAGTTGTTTTGGGAAGAAGAGCAGTGAATTCAGAATAGGTAGCTGAAGCTTTGAAGGCATTTTACAAAATGAGGGAGGTGTTGAAAGTCCATGATTATTTGACATAGTCAAGAAAAAAATATAAAGAGAAATGGTATAACAAGGGTACATGGAAGCTGTATATGAAATTTTAGAACCTGATAGTGTTGTAGCAGTTAAGTCTGGGAGCTTGTATGTCTGTATGTATAAGAGCAGCAAAGTGATGGTGAAGAAACTAAAAAAGCTAAAGCCAAGTAACATTTGCCAAGGAATCTTGCATCATGCCATGGGAAACCTGCCAAACTATATAGTCAGAGACATATTAAAAGGATGGGCTGGGTTTTTTCTTTTCATATTACAGAATATGAACTAAGAATGTCAGATTCTTAGTTAATTATTATGAAGAAAATATTTTTATTTTAAGAATTAAACCCATACATGACCTAAAACTGAAATTATGAGATGACTAGAAATAACATGATCTGGACTGTCCTGTGGAAACCTTTATTCAGAGGGATTATTTCTGAGCTGATTCCTAGCCACTCTTGTTGCTACACTGTTTCTCTTTGACAAATTGCCTGCACAAGTCTGTACTACAGGTATGAAAAGAGAAAGTAAAGCAAGAAAAAAAAGCATCACCTTTTAAACATGAAGATCGTTGGCCTTTCTGGTATGTAAGATGAAAAAGGTGAAACATGAAACTTTAATCTGAAAACAGGCCATGCTGACAAGATTTCACACTCTGGACAGTTACCCACTTCCAGTCACAAGTGACTTGCCTCAGCTGTTGTGTAATTCAGAGTTCTCATTTTAAACCTAACATTTTCTTGTACTTCTCTCTCTCCTTTCCTTTTAATAATATCTCTGTGTGGGTGGGTGCCAGACACTACTTAGGAAGAAGTTAACTTCATGTAGAGGTTATTACACTTGATCATAAATTGCTCAAAACTTCCATGAAACTTCTCTCCTCCAATATAAGAAAAAAGATAACATAGATAAACATCATGACTGAGGAAATACTCTTCAGCTAAAATCTGACAGAAACCAGATCAGCCATCTTGAGTTTCTCATTTTAGTTTTTAAAAGCCCAATTTCTTTCATTCAAAAATCTATCATTCTTCAAGTATGATAGTATCACAATCATGAATAAGAGCTCTAAGGTGGGGCTATGTCAGTGTTGAACTATTATTAGAACCAGATCTAATGCATCAAAATTTACAACAATTATTACTTTCCCTGGAGTTTCTCATGTCACCCAGTAGAGAGAAGCAGATTTAAAAAAAAGTAGTTTTGCAAACTTCTAATTCTGTTGTGTGTTGAATTTGTTCTCCATTGCTATTCAAAATGAAGCAAAATAAAGATAATAGTCTGACCCTCAAAAGCACATACGGTCTAGTTCGTAAGAAACATATGGGATCTCTTTCTTGAAGAAGAAAACAAAGAGCTTTCAGAGCTGGGTGCAGATACAAGCCAACAAGGAAGGACCCAATTTCACATGTTCCCTTTGCAGGAATAACTGAAAGGGAAATGTTAGTGAAAGTGAAACCAAACAGAGGCACCATGTACAGCCTTATGACCAAAGCAGGGCCAGCCTACTGTGTAGAGTGAAGTTTATCCAATACACATAATGATCTCCGTAAGTAAGAGAAAATATAACCATCTTCAAAGCTTCCTTAAAAACTGGCAAATGAGATCTTTTTCTGAGTGCTTAAAATCTGCTTGATACCTTTCAGGTAAGCATAATCCCAGCTGGCCTTGGAACAGAATGATGGGCCTTGTCCCCCACCACTGACATAAAACCTTTTTTTAAGAAAAAAAAATCACGCTTCAAGAGAAGGATACATACATTATATATATATATATGTGTACACATATATATACCCATACGTACAAAGTTCCCAAAAGTAAGGTAAGTGTAGGTATGATCTTTGACCTGAATATGCTGTAACATAGGCAGATCTCATCTTTTCCTGGGCAGAAATGCTCCAGAATTCACCACTGAACATTATTTTTTTAAATAGAAGAACCTTGATAGATTGAGCGTCCTTCACTTACTCTCTCATCACGCACGTCACAGCTCTCTTATCTCAGGACGTTTGTTTCCCTGCAAGATTTGTAGGTTTATTTCACTAGGGCTTTAAGGGTTATTATCTCAGCTCAGGAAGCATGATATAATAGTGGCACCTTGAAAACTGTGGCAGCATTTGAAGCAAATTCTTTAAATACATACACAACTGACCTTGGAAAAGAGAAGGGAAAAAAAAGTGTGGTCTCTGCTCAGTGTGGAAAAAGAACCATTCCTTTTGTTTGTACTGACAGTTCTACCAGCAATATGATTGAACTGTCTGTGTATTAACACCCATCTCATCACTGTGCACAGTTAAATTACATCTACTTATCCATCAGCAGTTTGAAATTTAATGACATAACTGAACTGCAGGCTTCTGCCTTTTGAAAGCAGCCTGAAAGAAACACTGATATGACACATACAATACGGTCATGGTCTTCCCACACTCACTAACTTAGTTTGATGCATTCTCTTCTCTCCCATGAACTTATTTCATATCCCCGTTTTAAATGTGCACTCTTTAAAACTGTCACACGGCTTTGCTCTTCTTCTGCAATTCAGTTGTGGGGTTTGAAGGCAATAATTGAGGTATGGATTAGACAACGGCTCTCTTATGTGGAAAGGTAGGAGCCAAGAGGGCTCCTCACTCCCCTGTTCATTCAAACAAGCAATGGTGCAAATCAGTGTGCAGGACACTGTGCAGGCAGTGTATGTGTGTGTTTGTGCAGAGAACTTCATGCCTGTGAACAAATTTGCCCATATTTTCCTTGAACAGATCTACATCCTCCCTCCAGAGCATGTCAGAGCTGTTTTTCACCACTTCTTTAATTTAACTCATAATTTACTCCTCACTTAAAAATCTAGCAGACAGCACTCCAAAATGACACATTTTAGGCCAGAATATGAAGATGCTCTTTAATGCTGTATTTTAAAGATAAGGACATAAAGATTTAGAACATCTGTATCACAGTGAAAGACCAACTTTCAAGGTAAGCAAGAGGACTTTCAAGGTAAGCAAGAGGAGCTTCAATCTGTTCCTAGTCTTTATCAATTACATAAATGAAATGAAAGCAGTCTTCTACATGAAGTATCTACTCCTTTATCCTGTATGAAATTTCACTGTGAAAATATTTTCAAATAACAGTTTTCAGAGATACAGAATTAATTTTTTTGTAGTTCCACAATTTTTCTTGCAATGTCAAGATGACTTCAAGAAAGCTCATCTGTTGACATTTACCATATTTACTGGTATAAAAACCCCTTTTAAAATGGGCTTTGTTTGAGAGTGCCTCTAATGCTGGACTAGTTTTAATCAAAGGGATGGATATAGAACAGGTTTTAAAGTCTGAGGCCCTCTAATTAGAATTCAATTATGTTCCACAAACTGGATATATTTTCAGTCAGATTGCTTCTGGGGTACAGCTTTAGGATAAAAGGTTTTGTGCCATTAGGTTGACTTCTCTTAGAGTTAATTTTTTTAAAGCAGATGTCTAGCTTTGTTATCATTCTTGTATCAGGTGAAAGACTTTGCACACATGACTATTGCCCAAAGGAAACTAACTCTTACCTGTGATTCTTCCTTATCAAAGGGAAAAGAAAGTTACGAACACATATAGTCTACATACTGGTTCATTTGATGTCCCCAAAGATACTGAGTAAATTAACATCCAAGTATGTGTTCCCAGGTTTTCTTGGGCTTTATCTCTATCTCAGTAATGCTAAGCAAGGAGCTTCACAGCTGGAAGTATACTCTATGGATAAAAGAGCTTATACTCTAAATACTTAATACAAAATAATGTGAAAGGATAATGTCATAAATGATGATTTATTTTCACCATTATGAGCAACACAAAAAATGGTACATGTATGTGATTAAATTACTAGTCTAACTTTAAAAACAAACCCCACCAACAGACTCTAGAACTGGGAAGAGTAAGGCAAAAAAGCAAGTATCTGACTATAAGAGCATCAGAAAAATTCTGTAAGTCAATCTTCTGTTGGCTGCAGTAGTACAGTGACAATGAGGTGATGGAGACTGCACATGGGCATTCTGTGAGACTTCAGAAAAGGGAGCTTCAAGAGATGTCAAATTCCCACATTTGAAGGGAAACATAGAATTCAAAGATGTTCTCACAATATAGAACATAAAATTCTCAATACAGAATGCAATCTAAGGAAAAGTGAATTGTTTTTCCCTTCTGGAAAAAGATTAAAGGCTAAGAGAGAGAATCCTTGGGTTTTCTCTCCATCTGGGATTCAGCTGCTCCTGTGTGGTGTCAAGTACATGTTTTGATCTGTGATCACTTTATTTGCCCCCATACTAGGTGTTAATGGCACCTGTTGCTCTAAGCCTCTCTAAATTTTCAGATAAGCCTGAAACATCAGAACTGTGCCCACCCACAACTAATATGTCTCATCACTCTCAGCTGTAATAAAACACTCCAGGTCAGAAAAAAATTCTGTAAGTGGATTACAACTCTCCAGACAAGAAGGGCAGGGAAAACATTTCAGTACTAAATGGCAAACTGTTATGTGAGCAGAGGTTACATTTCAATTTCAACTTTTTTCCCCAGCTGCTGAGTTTGAGCGTCAAAAGACATGAAAGTGGATTAGGAGGATGGTGTGAAGAAAATACTTTAATTTTTAGCAGCTGTGCTGACTTACAGTGAATTAATAAACATCTGCAGAAAAGCTTGAGATAAGCATTTAAGGTAGAAAGTTATGTATAGCAACCATGCAAGGAAAACTGATACAGTTTTCAACGGCCAGTTAAACTAGATACAACTTTGCCCTAAGCAACACTTTGTCCCATGCAATACACTCAGGCCAGAGAAGCTGTGAGATTTACATTCACTGGCCCACGACAGTGCATAGCATTCTGAGTAAACCTAATAGGAGCTCTCTGGTTATTTATCGTGTTCAGCTTTTAGTGATTTCACATAAAATCTTTTTTCCCCACCTGAATCCTGACCAAAAGAAAGAGTAAGTTAATTTTTATATCAAAGAGAAAACCGAAAACCTAACTTCCAGGTGACGACACTGCTCAGATGCCACCCTCCCCTATGCAACTGCACCACATTTTGTGCAGTAGATTTGTGTGTTACAAGGCTCCCCAGATTTTTTTTGCAAATATTTTTATGCCATTATTTCTGCTTTGCCATTACTGAACCATAAGCCTTTTGTGTTGTCTGTGGCACAGCTCTATTGGTTTTTGACATCATTTTAATGGGAAGAGCACACAACTCCTGTCTTTACAAAATGAACATTCCCTCAGTCTCTGAAATACCAAGTGCATGTAGCTCCTTGAATCACCCCATATCTTGAACTCTTCTGTCCCCACATCACCACAGTGTTCACCACCTTTATGTCCACTACAAGGAGATCCTCAAGATCTAGATGGAGATGGCTGTCATTTCTGAAAAAAAACCCCAATCTAATTTGTTCAGAAATAAAGAAAAAAACAGAATCTCTTCTGGGGTTAGTGAATAATTAAGTAAAAGCCTCCTCCTGTGGTAAGCCATTTTATGCCTTGCTTTTCATACAGTTGTGGCTGGCATGTTTGCCAAAAATAGAGGGTTTGCTAAAAAGTCTAGGCCCTTCCTCTTTAAACTCTGCTCGCACTTTCCAGCAAAATGTCCTCAAAATCAAACTCTTAAAAGATCCAGGAGATGAGCAACATGTACCTCTCCTTTTCCAATTACTTCACAGGAATGGAAAAATGATTCCAAGGCAGGAGAGAAGCAAGCAAGTCTGTTTCTGTGCTTGAGTGGGTAGGACACCCACCTAGAATGCAGTTCTGACTCTGTACATGTATTCTTTCATTGCTAATGGTCTGATGAGATCTAGGTTTAACTGAGTATCTTCATTCTTACAGCGGCAGAGTATGATTCATCACCGCCAAACAGGCTTAATTTAACAGCTACAGATAGAAACATTACAGAAAGATCTCTTGCTATGTATACTTCTTTAGATGCTGAAAGCTTGCTCCCAAATTATTTGGATATAAAGAGCACTTAAAAAATTATTAAATTGTATAGAACAGTGTGTATGCTGTACTGACATATTCATAAAACCTGTTTCATGGACATAATCTAATAAAAAAGATCTGATAATTCACTGTAGTTGGTGAAATTCTGGATGATATAGCTCATTGAGTCATGTACCTTTCGGTAACTGATTCAGACACAGTGAAAATCAATAGTAACTGAATCTTTATGCCAATTTACTCCAGCTCAGTTGAATAAATGAGTGGAAATGAAGTAATCCCTTGGATGAAATTCGTGTTTGACAAATGTCTATATTCCAAAAGCACTTACTACTAGCAAACTTAGATATGTTAGGAGAGAAGCTATGAATATGGAGAATATTTAAGTAAAAGAAGAAATACTTTCTCAGAGTTTGTCTTAAGAGTTGCATCTGGACGGAATTCATTCAGTGTATCTATAAAAGGAAAGCAGAGCAGATTACGTGTGAGTTTCTGGAAGAAGTCACATGGTTTGACCATGCCAGATGGATGGTTCCTAAAAGACTGCAAAACTAAGCATGCCACAAGCACAAGAGAACAGACAGGCAGGTCACAGGCTGGCAACAAGAGCATGTCAAATCCTGGCTCTGCCTCTAGCAGTCAGCACACCATGATGGCTGTGTCTCACATGGATTCATTTGTACAGGGCCAGCAGGTCAGGCAGAGCAAGCAAGCAAATGTAATGGCAGTGCCACAGGCCGTGTGCAAACAAAAATTAGAAGCAAGGCAACAACACGTGCTTTCATATCACAAGGCAAACTATGGCTTCAAAGGAAGAAGGGGCAGGAATTGTTGTAACTTCATGTGAGCTGTATCCTGCTAACACCAGGCCCCTTATGGCAAAGGCAGCTCCAGCTACACGTGGGTAACACGTGCTGCTCTGTGGCAGGTGGCACGTACATGCAGGAGAGGCTGTGGCCACCTCCCTTCCTCACCAAGCTAGGACTCTGACGTCTGCAACGCACAGACTGGCAAGTTCTCTGCAGCGGTCTGAACCCTGCAATGGAGCAGAGGCAGTGGGGACCTGCCTTTGGGCACTGTGATTCCCTTTTGTTTTACAGAAATCTAAATACCAAACTTCTTGCTTTCTCATTGACATTTTGAGGTCTCCTCTCGCAGCCAATTATTTATTTGGTACAAAATAGTGTAACATCTCAGAAAGTTGTTATGTTTTGCTCTGCTATCCTTAGCTTTTTTTAAACTCCAGAGATTGTCTGCTCCTTTAGGTCTGCTTTTCACTTTTCTAATGCACATTTATGGTGTTTTATTAGATATACAGAACATCTAACAGCCTTGGTGACCAATACATATGGAGAAGTGCTAGTCTGAAGCTGTTGAAAAACACAAATATGAAACAGATTTGTCCTATATACTTCTCAACTAGTACATATTGTCTTTATGACTGACCAATGGTAGCTAATTATTAGACTCCTTTTCTGGACAATCAAATACAGAAAATTCAGTAAAAGCTGCCTGGATCAAAATGTCTGACTAGACACTCAATTTGGAAAAAAACTCCCACACTTGGGAGCTCAGCAACATGAATCACAGTTAAAGTCTAGTCTTTTTCCCCCCCCTCTCCAGAGTGCACCAGTGTCCAGGAAAGGATCCCAGGAATTTAAATACCGTTTTGTAGCCATTTTCCTATGAAAGAGAAAAGTAAATAAAAACAATGTTTAGTTGTATTACGAGTCAAACGAAAGTACACAGAGATTCCCCCGGCCAAACTCTAGGCAAAAAGCAAAGTCTCTCCCAGCCAAGTTCCTGCAGAGGGAAGCTGTGTGAAAGAGCCAGGAGACTCTTTCAAATGGAAAGTCTTTGGGCAGTGTACAGCTGGCTATCCCTCTTCAGGCTAGAGAGCAAGGGGCATGGATGACATTGCTCTGCTTCTCTCCTGCTCTCTGGCTGGTGGAGTGACTGCTAAAAACAATCTGCAGCTGGGGATCCCATCAAGGCAGCCCTCAGGCTGCTCTGGCTTATTGCAGGTATGAACTTTGAGATGCTCCAGAGGACACAAAGGTGGTGCACGTTCACAGCAAGTGGCCAGCAGCTGTGCCCAGCACAGCTCAGATCCAGGTGTTTCTGCTGCCAGCTGCATTTCCAAATATCCATTGCAAATGCTATGATGTTAACACCAAGGACTTACAAATACCTTCATCATGACTGACATGTTGTGGTCTTTCTCTTAGCCACAAGCACTTTTCCTCTGACCTCTAGTCAGACTACTTCAGATTGCCACAGACTGGAATATTGCCCCCCTAAGGAATGCATATATTTTTATGGACTTTGTGCTCAGGGGGATTTCAGACTAGTATTGTGCCACCTGCAATGAAGAAGTTCTCCAGGAAGAGACCTCTCTCATGAGGTGTGTGCAGCCACTGGTTGCCAGCCCAGAGCCACCTGGTCTCAGTCTTGGTCCCTTGGCCACTGCCTTGCCTGACATGACCCCACACCTGAACCAGTCAAATTAAACTTGGTCAGCTAACACCATTTCTGTGGGGCTTTGTACCACTGCTTCAGGGTTCCCTTCTGTTTTTTTGTCATGGGTAGTGGCAGTTTTTGGTTTCTATGGTTTTTCAACGGTTTCCCTTACCAACAGATCTATTCCTTTGACTGAAAGTCTGGCACAGCTGGAAACTAGAAGCAAAACCACAAGTGAATGGCCTGGCACTCACCACCCATCTCCAACCACAAACCCATATAGTTACTGGATTTGACTAACGGCTATCCATCACCCCAACTGCAGACAAACAGATATCAACTAGAAAAGGCTTGAGGGAAAATGTGAGCTAAAAAGCAACATGATATTTTACTTTTAATGATGTGATGCTGTCTTGGAAACATCTTTATTTCTTACTTGATAATTATGGCATTATTCTGACTGTCTGCCCTTCTCTCTATTAAGGTGTATTTGTCCTTTGCCTAAAGCCAATGCAAGTTCTGCCTTGGAGGTCAGGTTAAACAAAAAACAATCCTCATTATCCAAAACACTGGAATAATATGAACAAGTGCAGTCTTCTGCTTCCTTTTATGTTAAGTTTCCTTAAGTGTGAAGCAGAATGTCATTGTTGTTCCATCAGATCACTAAGGTCACTAATAAACTGTGGCTTGTGTCCATTCAGCTTTAAAGATACTTGAAAAAATTTTGTAACAGGCTGGTCACTTATCTAGGGAGGAAGAAAAAGATTCCATTTTATTAGGTCTAGTTTGGGAAAATGATCAGCCTCCCACACACCCCTATGCACATGAATGGCAGAAGAATAAAGGATGAAAAGTGCAAAGCACAGAAATTTGAATGCTGACAAGATCTTTCTAAGGAACAAACCTTCTCCCAGTACAGTTGGTCTGGACTGTGGTGAACTTTTACAGCACTTGCAACTTAAATCATTCTTGTAACAAAACAAGATAATTTCCAAAAATGGCAGAAACAAACTCAGGCCAGAATCATACAGTACTTTGGCTCAAAGGTTGCAAATTAAGTTGTGTAGCTTTTACAGTTCTAAGCTGCAACATCCACTATTGCTTGTTAGAACAAAAGACAAAACAGAAAAAAAAAGTTGTTATTTTAGTTCTTTCTGCTACCAAGATCTAACTGCAAACAAGCACACAAGTGAATGATTACACTTTGGAGCTCTTGGTCCACTAGATAGGTTGGTTTAAGGTTCACTGGAAAACACCAGATAATGTGATTGCAAAGTCTGTGTTTAAATTGCTGTATGATAAAGAGAACAGTTCTCTCTTAAACCGCATTTAAAATGTTTGGCAGTTTATATGGAAAACCTAACTTATAAGCAGCATTCATGGCTGTACTTACTCAGTTGCTTTTTGCCATGTCTCTACTGTCTTGGTTTTATTATACCTTCCCTCCCAATATCCAGTTATGCATCCTATTTTTACTTTTGTTAACAGATTCCTCTGCTGCTCTCTCTAGTTCTCTCTTCTTTCCAACCTAAAGAAGATTGAAAATATATTACAGATCTTTTCTTTGCTTTTGAAAGACATTTCAGAAATGCGTTGCAAATAAGAGAACACAGCATGAGAAGGAAAAGTTAAACTAAGAACTGAAAAGAAGCAGAAATTTTCCATATGGAGGAATACAGGATCTACTAGGCAAAGCCAAATATTCCTACTTCTGCATAGCCACTGTGCCCACTTAAAACAGTGAGGAGTAAATGATTAGATATGCTGAAGCACAGGAAAATAATTGACGAGGAATTAAGATGAATCTGAAATTCTACTGTGCCACAGAAATATGCTTCACAATTCGTTGCATGGCAGTATTCATATTTTAGAGGCTCCTTATTATCTTCAGAGCCTCTTTTCAGATTGTGCTCATAGTACTGTTCTTCTAAGTGCAGAACAGTAAAATAAAACTGAAGTCTTCACTACTATCAATCAGAGTTGTCTTTCTTTCTCACGTTCAGTATGTCCAGGATTTCATCTGCAATATCCATACTCACAGCAAGAAGTTAAAATATCAGTCTGTTGACAATTCTCAATGGTGTGCAAATAAAGATAATTTTAAAAAGACAAGAAATATAATCCTTCCCTTTAGAAATCAGGCTAAGTTTATCAATTGATTTCAGTTTGAGCCAGTTCTGTTTATGGTGGTTTATATGAATATGTAGTCTCTCTGTTCTGCTCCTGTCCAAACCCCAGTATCTGCAGTAACATCACTGATGCACTTGGGCTGCAGTAGGAATATGTCCTATACTAAGAAAAACAAGCTCTGTATTCAATTGCTGATAATGTTTCAGTATATGGTACTTTACTGTTGATTACAGGCTTTAAACAAATGTTTCTGCTTTCTCAATGGTTTGGATAATTGAATAATATTAATGGAAATAAAAATTTAAGTAATGACATACTGTTTCTTAACTGGAATTGAGGGTCATTTAGCAGACATAAACAACCTCCCCATTGAGTATGCATTTGCAAAGTTACAGACTGATTATTCCTCAAGACCATTCAACAGCAAAACAACTCATCATAAAGAATGACTAATCTAGGCTATGTCAGGGGTAGAGGACACAATACTTCTGAATTTCCAAGCAATCCTCTGCAATAGTAACATTTCTGTGAACAATCTTCGCCAAAGCCCACTGTCCTCTTTACTTCAATATCCAGATGAAGAATACACTTAGGCCATTGACAACCTGTGGCTCTCTGTTGAACACTCGTTGCCAGATGTATACTTCATTTCTTTTCTGAAAGTGCAACGTTAAAAGCCAGTATCTGTGAGAGATTAGCACCTACATAACAGCTAATTCAGACCAAATGAGCGCACGATGAAACTGATAAGCTAGTTAGGACAGACTCAAGGAAGAACTGGACTGCAGATCTCTTCGAGAGAAAAGGTGCCTGTCCTGTTCAAAGCACCAGGGAACTGCAGGCTCTGTTACAAGTTATCAGTTTGTTGCCTCTGGTAACAAATGAGAATTGCACATCTTTCTCCGGATAAAGACATGCATACAGAAGCTCACATACTCATGGCTTGACTTCCTTTGTAGCTACCCTTTTTGTGTGTGTGTGTTTGTGTGTGTGGTATTTTAGCAGACGGGTAACAATTATCATACTTCCAGAGTGGCTTAAATTTGGGTATATTTAATTTAAACACACTCTTTTGCTTGTGCTATGCAGCCTTATGAAGCCCAGAAGAGAGACTGTGAATTCCACCCTTAGCTTCAACTCTCAGCTGACAATTTTTCATAGCTCCAACATATATTGCAACCCTTATTTTGAACAAAAGTCTCGCAGTCCTGGGTTTATGTCACAGATGAGACAGCTGAAAGCTTGTACAGCATCACTGAAAGAAGTGCAAGGCATGGAGGCTGGGGACACTATACAACACTCTCTTACGCCTTGCCAGTTTGCAGCACTTTTACAGCGATCCCTTCAAGTGCTGTACTGTGCACATTAACAGAATAGCTTTGCCACTCTTTATGCCACCCTATCACACTGAATTGTTTCTGAAGATGTTACAATCCCCTCTGAAGTCAGGGTTAATTTCAACAATGATTTCAGTGAAGCCAAGACGTCACCATGTGATCCTGCTAAAAAGTTAGTCTTTTCACTCAGTGGCAGAAGTTCAAACTTCCCAACTTCAAGTTTTGGAGACAGCTTAAAAAAAGGTGTTCCTGTTACACTATTTCTTTCTGCAACCACTTGATCATCTTCATCCCACAAAGCACTAACAGAAACTCCAGCTGCTAAGCTGAGTCTGCTGCTCTTCTTTGTTCATGAGTCGGGTAGAGGTAGAAGTGAGGGGCATATTCTGAATGGGTCCCCCTTCTCAGAATCTCAGGAACATTTGGAGTTGGAGGAGACCGTGAAGATCATTCAGTCCAACACCACCATAATCACTCCTGAGCCACAGACCCAAGTGCCACATCCATCTCTTGAATACTTTCAGAGACAGTGACTCCACTATATCCCTGGACAACTTATTCCAATGTGTGACCACTCTTGGACTGAAATTTTTTTCTAATACCTAACCTGAACCTTCTCCGGCTCAGCCAACAGCCATTTCCTCTTGTTCTTTCACTTGAGACATGGCAGAAGAGACCAGCCTCCAACTCACCACAACCTCCTCTCAGGTGGTTGTAGAGAGCAGTGAGGTCCCCCCAAGTCTCCTTTTCTCCACAACAACCCCAGTTCCTTCAGCTGCTTCTCATGGGACATGCTTTCTAGACTTTTCACCAGCTCCATTTCCCTTCTCTGGACACCCTCCAGTACCTCAATGTCCTTTTTGAAGTGAGGGACTCAGAACAGAACACTCAAGGTGTGACCTCACCAGTGCTGACTACAGAGGGACAATCACTTCCCCAGTCCTGCTGGCCACATAATTCCTGTGGTTTCCTTCCACAGACCCATTCTACCTGGTTCTGCAGTTGACACAGGAAAGCACGTGCAATGGACCTGATGACTGCACTTCAAACTGTACTAATAACTTATAGCTTGTTTGGAAAGGGGAATAAAGATTGACTGTATTTTAGTGCTTTAGATGATTGACAATTACTCAATACCCTAAGACATTATATATAAGAATGAATCTGTGTTCTGCTAGTTTTTTAAAACCTGATGTTTTATGATTCTAGGCAGCCTGTAGGTCCCAAATTCAGTGTTCACATCACCAGAGTTTTGATATTATAACATTTGTATACATTATCTAGAACAACAAATTCCCAAGCTCACATTGTTTTCTACATACAATGATATAAGTCCTCTAACTGGGCAAATTTATACCACTGAAAGATGACTCATATGCCAATAGCTTGTTTCCCTGTGTCTGCTGTTTGCGTCCACCAGGGAACTTGGCCCACCATAGGTATTTTCGTAGAGTCACACATCTCTTATCTGCTGTTACAATTTTCAAACACAGCTGGTAATACAGTAACAGTCTCATATGTATTAGGAGTTGACAGTAGGCTGAAAAATGTGACAACTGCTAAAAACATGATTTCGTATTTAAAAATGAATAAATAATAATCTCATACTATTCATGCCAATCTTGTGGCCTATGAATTTCTGGGACTGATGACTTTACCAACAGCAGAAGCTGATTAAAACACCATGGAGCTGGTGCACGAACAGTCTCAGTAAGAAACCCATGTGAATGGAATTAATTTCCCTCCTGGATAGATGAAGCTTGTTGCACTGAGATAACACTGTTTTACTTTTGGTTTGGGGAGGTGGAAAAGGGTTTTGGGAGAGGACTGTCTTTCCAGTTTTGGGCTTGAATTGGTGCCTGTAAACATGCAGTCACATGGCCACCCTCTAGTGTATGACTTCTTCAGCTTGACTGGGCTGTGAATACAACAGAGGCTATAAAACCTAATAGTCTCTTCTGATGATTTTTAGCTCTGTATTTATTCCAAAGGGAGACAAATTCTGTTGCTTGTTTAATATTATAGTTAAATCTGTCTAGCTGAATTGTTACATAGATAGCCTGACTCCTGAGTCCCACATGCACACCCTACCAACCT
>VZTT01008795.1:1703-17652 GCA_013400855.1 Buphagus erythrorhynchus
TGCTTTCAATGTATAACTAAGGCTGAGGGAAAAAACACCTGTTTCAGATCTGTCTGCCACATGGATTTTATCAAAGACTTAATGACTTATATTCAGCTAAAATGAGTACTCCCATCTTTTTAAATCCACCTGCTTATGCCCAGGAAACAGGCTTAGTTGTTTTTTGGTTGTGTTTTTTGTTTGGCTTTGTTTTTTTGTTTTGCTGGTTTTGTTTGATTGGGGGTTTGGGTTTTTTTTGTTAATTGCTTGTGTTCCATATTCTGCTCCATATTCTATTCCATCCTCTTACCAGACTCAAGTGAGCATCTGCCCAATGTTTGATGTTATCTAATGCATTTGTAGTATTAGTTTTATATTTATTATTGTAGCAGCTGATCTCCTAGTTGTTCTCAGTTAGTGTCCAAGCTGTGAAGGACTTGCATTCAACATCTATTAGACATTTGTGTGTTTGGACATCTTTGTGTGGTTGTGCACCATGCTGGTTTTGGTCTGAGTTCCTTTTCTCTGCAGTAGCTGCTATGAGGCTGGGATTTAGATTTGTGCTGGAAACACATGGATGTTTTGGTTATTGTGGAGTTTGCAGAGTCAAAGCCTTTTCTGCTTTTCACCCCCACTGAGGAGGCTGCACAAGGAGTTGTGTGGGGATACACAGCTGGAGGAAGTGAGGGATGCTGGAGGGATGACCTTCATCTTCCCAGCAGCCACTAAATTTGCTCTCAAGTGCATTATGGTACACACAACTTGTATTTTAAGTTATAGCTAGCTTCATGGATTTAGATCCTTCAGACCTTTGCAGTGTTGTTCATTTCACAGATCAAAATGCCATCTGTAAGGTGCATGCCTTAAAACTAATCCAGCTGTCTGTATGAGGAAACAACTGTTGTGCATTTAGTCCACATAATGAGATTCCTTATTTACTGTAAATTATGAGTGTTACTGACTCACCTCTTTCCTACAGTTGCTTTTCAGTGCTAGTTTTACTAAAAATTGACTTTAGTTTGGTGCCCCAATGCATATAAACACTTCTGATTTAAATTGAAATAATAGAAGAAGAGTGTTGAAGTATGTTTTCTCTTTTCTTGTACTCTCTAATTGAAGCAGAATCCAAATTTCTTGTAGAAGTTGGTAACAATTCCTCAGGTTTTTAAGCAATTGTATCAGCCCACTTTAGCTGCTATATATCTTTAGCTCCTGAGGTTTTGTTTTAAGTCATCACCTTGTACACTGCACTGAGCTCATGAGAAACAAAATTAATTAGCTTTGTCCATCCTTGTCCTTGTCATCTATGTATGAAAATGATGGCAGGTCCTCTGAGGAGTTGGAAAAGAGCAGATTAATCTGTGGGCTGAGACTGCCCAATACATTATAGCTCTGTCTTTAAGGTCTCTCTGCTCCTGATTTACAATAATAAAACAAACCAAAAGTCATAGGAAAGTCTTCCTAATATTCCATAAAGAAGTGGTTAACTGGTTTTATCTTTATGATTTATATGATGTTGAGGGACTAACCTTTCTTTGCACATCCAGAATTTCTCCCCTGCCTGGGCCATAGTGCCCTTTGTTCAGATAGTGACTGTTCAGGCAATTAATTTTTTCTTTCCACTCTTCTGGCTACTTCTGACAAGTGAAATGATCATCAGGAAAAATTACAATGAATAGTCCTGTCTCACTGATATTAGGTGAAACATGCAGTGTCTTTAAATCTACAGTGGGCAAATTCTATAAATACATAAATGTCTCTGAAAGGCTGCTATATAGAAGTCAAAAGGGCTGGGAAAGTTCAGTGCAATGCTGGCTTATCCAGTCAGAGGGAAGGGGACCAGATCCTCAGCTGGTTCAGGGCAGACTAATTCCATGAAAATCAATAGTGCTGCTCCCCTCTTGTGTTAGCAGAGCACCTTTTGTTTCCCCTCCTGCTTGGCACACTTCAGTCTGACTTCTTCTCAAGCTATGCATGTGAGAGAAGAGGCATTCTCCTTGCCCTGATGGAGTCCAGCCTTTTTCCTGGGGAATTCCCTGAGGACCTGAGTGCCTTTCAGGAGCTGGACCTTCAAACCCCAACCCTGCAGCACCTGAGCCCCACTCAGCACGCAGAGGGCTCATTTGTTGATAATGCTGCTCCATCGATTTCATGGTGTTACAGGAGCTGAATTAGGCCCATTATGCCCCACTCAAGTGACAGAAGAAACTGTAGCTATAACTCAGATTTCCCTGAGCCATTCTGACTGCTTAACTGGCTTTGCTTGCAGACACCTATCTTCCTGCTCTCCCTGGGCTTGGGGAGTGGAGCAGCACATAAAGGTGCAAGGCTATTTTCTCCATAAATGAGAACTACGGCTTGGATCTATATGGGCAGTACATATTACATATCCAAGCATAGAGAAACATAACAGAGCACCCAGGAGAGCCCAGAATGGCTTCAGAAAACAATCTATACATCTCCGGTGTTATCTTTCTGACAGCCTCCTAATCTCTGCAGGTTGTTGTTAAGAGCTGCATTAAACTAGCCTGTCATTGATCCCAGCTCTCACTGCTTCTCCAAGAGATGCACTTCCTGTGATCAATTAGGAAAAGAGACAACAGCTTCTTAAAAGCATCTTTACAACAGGGCTCTGCAATAACATATCTTCCCAAAATGTGTATCTCTGACATTTACATCATACTTTGTCAAAGTGCAGCCAGCATCTGCACCAAAAACATTATTCAGTCTTCTGAAATAAGTGAGAAGCTTAGGTTCCTCATGTTGAATCATCATTTTTGCCTCTAACTTCACCCCAAGTAAAAACAGCTATGCAATTTCTTGCCATTTAACTAATTTTGAGACAGGCTTAGATTAGCTCTGGATAGTAACTACCTTACTCTCAATGACTTCTTAGGGGGAAACAGGCTGTGAACCTGCCTCCTTGTTAGAACTTTGGGAAGGAGCCTGCTCATTGCCCTGATGTGGCACAGAAACTTAGTACTGATAAGAAAAATACTCAAAAATAAAAAAAGTATATGGCTACTAGCAGTATGGGTTTGGCATTGGATTTCTACTATGGCAACTGTGTTTCTCCTGACTTGTGCACCAAGTAGAAAAGGTAAAGGTCATTTTTACCCCCATTCTAGCCATGGTAGAGTCTCATTGTGTCGATGAACTTAAATTAATTTAATGTAATTATCTTTAAGAGGTTATTGTCCAAGTATTAGAAAGTGATTGGCTCCTTGGTTTCTGTACAGGAACATGAATGTAGGGTAGACAGAAGGATGTGGAGAAGGACAAGTAATGCTGTATCCTTTTGCTTGGCATGGTGGCTTTTATCCTGGGCTATTTAATTCCAGGATAACTTGTATCACACATACCGAGACTGGCCTTTCATGTGCCACTCCTCCTGTATGTATTTTAAGAAGAATTTTAAAATTATAAGAAGAAATTTGCCTTTCAACTACTCTGCTTTTGTAGTACTTGCTGCAGTCTGTCACCTTAACAAGGGAATAGAGTGGAAGAGGAAGATAATGATCTTTTGAATTTAGAATACATATTCTCTATATCTTATGGACTACAGCAAGATGGAGTAGCACAAATGCTGCTGGACTAGTTTTCCATTTCACATCTTTGTAGCCCTTGACACTGACAAAGAAAGCTAATTTTGCCTCTTGGCTTTCAGGAACTTTGAGATGTTCTAAAACTGCAGCAAAAGGATGGCTCTGTTTCTGTGTGCACTAGCAACACTCCATGTAATTAGCAGGCTGAGCAGGAGAGCTGTATTTAGCTCACTAGCTCTTAAATGGAGTTACTTTCATTTGTTTACTGAATGTGTCTACCACTAAAGGCTAATGAACTGGTAATGGATCTGTCAGAAAAGGAAAAGAAAAATACCTCTAAATGTTGCTATTGTAGTGTAAGAATGTGGCTATTATTGCTCCTCTAACTCATGATCTTCATAAGAAGGAAGCAGGTGGGAGATTTGGTATTCAATGGGTGTAAGGAAGCACAAGCATAATTTATGTGCTGATGGAGTGGAAGGGAGGAGAGTAGCAACCCTTAGGAAACAATAAAATAAGCAAGCATATTCTTCCTGCACATTTTGGTGATGGCTTTCCCATCTACAGCCCCCTGCTCCTGCGTAAAGTATATTAATCTTCCCAATTCTTATTTGTGCTAGATAAAACCTTAAGAAGTGAAGCATTGCTTGAAGTCCATCAGCTGAAACAAAGGGCCAGTCAGGCTATCAACTTCAGGTGTGATGGGGAAATGCAATGTTTAGAGTAATGCCCAAATAGTAAGTTCAAACAAAGGAATTTCTCTCCAAAGAATGTGAAGAAAGCACACGGTTACCCCTTGACTGAAAATTACACTTACCATGTCTTGTAGTTTCGAGCATTTCTTTGTGAACTAAAATTCCAGTCTTCTGAATCTGCATTACTCAATTCGGCCTAAAATATTCTCTGACTGAAAACAACTAAGAAAGCTCTGGGCAGCCTGCCTTTGCAGTTCAGTAGATGTAATATTAAATGCAATCACTGAGACATCAAAGCTTTTATGCATAAGATTGCTTTGCCAGTGCAAGCAGACCAATGTTTATGTATTGAGTAAACACCATTAGCAATGCTTTAACAATAAAATGAAATATTTTCTGCCTTTAAGAAATAATAATTAAATTTCATTACATTCACATATTGGAAGGGTTCTTCTGTCTGATTTTTAACACCTCTGACTTTTGGAAGCAAAANATTAAAATTTGAGAGGACTGTGTTTATGACCCATGTTAGATTTTATCTGGTGTTATTTCATTCCCTCTGCATCTGGAGGCTGGGACAGGTTCAGACTGTACTTTGTGTCAGAGTTTGGCTCTGGACAGGTGTGGAGGAAGCAGAAGAGACTCCTGACTCTCAGCTCAGACCTTTCCCTAGAATCAGAGTTGTTTCTTTGCTCTTACCTAGCAAAAGCAGTTTGAATTTTGAAATTATTCATGGCTACAGGAATAGATTGATTCCATCACTGCTGCTGCTGTTTGCTGGGGCACAGAGTTTCACCATCTGCATTAATTATTTATTCCCCTCCAATGGGAGATTTTTCTGCTGACCATCTGAAGACAGTTTTCAGGTTCCTTACCTATGTTCAGGGTAATAGATAATATGGTTATGGGATGTAGATTAGCACAGCAGTTTTTGGGGGCAGAGACAATTGTGGCCTAATTTTTTTGCAAGTGGTATATAACATAATCAGATTTTAGCTGTGGCATGGCCATTAGAAAAAGTTCAAACTATTATTTAATGACTCAAAAAGAGGTAGACTCACTTTGCTTCTGGGGGGCTGGGGGAACCCAATGAGCCTAAGAAATTTCTTTTTTGGTTGAAATCAAGCTATTGGGAGGAGAGTCATTCTTGAAGAATGTAAGATTGAAGAAAAAAGCTATTTCTACTTTCTCAGAAAACACTAATATACCCTGTGCAACTATGATTCCTCTTCATCCAAATGGGTGCCCTGACTGTTTAAGAACCAGGGTGATATCTAGGTGCTGTTGTGAAAATTAAATGTGTTTTAGCTCCTCAGCAGGCTGTCATGACTCATTCAAAAATTAGTCCAGTATTTTCTGTAACAACCTGGTAGTATTTCTTAAAAAGTTATTTTTGCAGTAGTCCTTTCTGTAGCCCTCCTTATTTTTACCATAATAGGTGTAGGTTTGACAGGAGTTAAGTGGTGTTGCACATCCCTGTGAGTGACTGAGAGCTCTGGTCCTGCCACAGGGAGGTGTGTGACCCCAGCCTGTGGGAAATGTTCTAACACAGCTCCTTGCCAGTACTGCCACAGCACTGCACACACCTTGGTCAAGGATCTTTGTGCCTCCATTCCCTTCTCCCACAGGACAGTGACACCTCTGGGCTCTTGGGGGCTGTGGTGTCACCTTCTCTTGGGTTCCTGGTTGCACACTGTCCCTACAACAACCAAACACAGCTGCTAATCTGGAGAAGCAATGTTAGGAAATATTAATATGTTTGACAGTTTACTCCTTTTGGAAAGCCACCTTACTTTCACTGTGCCCTGCTTTTCATTTCTTCCCCTCTGCCATCTGTTCCTGTTGAAAACAAGGTGGATGGTGTGCTGAGTCAAATGCAAACCAGTGGGACAGACAATGTTAGCAGACACCCATCCCAAATTTGACTTAGAAATGTTGTGGTCAGTCCTAGCCTTAGCCTGATCCTGACCAAATCTTCCTTTCATCTCAAAATAACATGGGAAAAGGGGTTTCCTGCAATCTGGGAAAATTGTCTTTACGGTATGTGGCTTCTTTTTTGTTCAGATTTTAGTAACAGTGTGTTCTCTATTTATAAGGGACCCAAGCTGTTTAAAAGTAGAGATGTACAGTTTTTGTTTAAGAATGCATACTGTAAAAGACCAATATGCCTTTTTAGATCATTAGATCAACACATATGACCAAAGACACATGTTGTCTCTACAGTAACATGGAACCTGTAAAGAGATTGTCACTCCTTTTTGTACATGCTGCTTGTAAAATTAAAAGTTACATCACAGTAATAAATTTATTTTACATGCATGCAAATTCCTTGTTACTCTATTTAGCATATTTATTATGTCTTATTTAACATATAAAATTATATTTCAAAATAAATGAAATTATATATACAGTACAGACATTTATAACTCAAATTATTTCCAAAGTAACATCTTTTCTTTGACCATAGAAATATCCAACCTGTCTTGCAATAGTTTTGCAGAATCATTACTATCACTTCATAAAGATTTGTTGAAGAACACCTGTATTATTTTTAAAGCATCATAAAAATGGAAAATAGTTATTCTTCCTGGAGGACTCCTCACATTTTTGCATTTTGTGTTTTTTTTATTGTAAATAAGCTGTTGTTTTCATAGCATGTTTAGGAGTTTAGTAAATAGCAGATTCCTACCACTAGGTTGATGTGAAGAGTTTCCAGAGAGCTGCTGGTAGCACAAGAAAATCCTGTCTTGAGAGCTGTATTTACTTTGTACCTCACAAACAGCCCTGGGGTTGATGTGGCAGTGTGTGTTCGAGTCAGGGATTACTCTGGAAGGGACTGGTAGCATGTGTGCTCCTATGCTTGTGTAATTCAAATAAAATTCACATCTGTGTGTAGGTCAGATGGGTTACAGCCACAGCTTGGAATGATTCTGCTCTTAAATTTACCTCTGTTCTTCCTACCCGCATTTTGGTTTCAAAATCCCTCAATCTTAGCCCTTAAAATTTGGATGGTTGCAGATCTCCAGGGATGTTCAGAGCTGCAGAGGTTGGGTACCCTGTGACCACCTGCACTGTGCTTTGAGCAAGCTGCAGGGTTCCTTTGCTTATGTGACTCTATTTGGTAATCCACAATTTAGGATGTGGTATTATGCATGCAGAATTCTTTCTTTTCTTTTAATGAGGACTGAAGAACAACTGAAATTGGGTAATGTTTTAAATTCCTTGCTTAGAAGTGAGAGCATATATGTAGTTTTAATAGTTTCTGTCCTCAAAATTCATTGCTGTATTTTGATTTGCATTTATTCATGGAAAATACAAGATGCATCATGATTGTATCACAAATACTTTCTTAAACTCAATCTGTGTATGTTAGCAGAATTTTAAAAATGCTTGTCTGGACTATGAAGTTTAAGGTCTTGAGGAAAATATTGAGGAAGAAAGATAAATTGTGTACTTGGACAAAGCCTAAAATATTACAGAAAGTGAATGTATTATACAGATATTTCCTTACTTCAAAATAGAGGTTTTAATTTTTAATGATTCTTCAGTACTTTTAGTTAACGGTTTCTTGTCATGTTAGTTTTAATAATTTTTTCCTGCCTTTTACCTAAATGGATACTATGAAATTTTCATTTTTATGTACTAGGAAGAACAGATTTCTTGAGTCACTTAAAAGCCATAGAACTTAGGCAGCTAGATCTTGCTGGAGGTTTTGGGGGTGTTTTTAATTAACAATTAAGTTGTGCTATATTCTAGCAAGTATTTTAAATGCCAATTCAAACAAGAAATTTAGATGAGGCTTGTAAAACAAAGTAAAGATAAGTGTCCCCATAACACCCCAGTTCAAAATGCTGCCCTTGTGAGGATTTAGTGCCAGACCATGAGGAGGTTTGATGTGCCAGACTGAGCACTTGGGGAGCGCTGAGCCCTTCCTAGATGGCAGGGCAGGAGCTCCCCTCTGGCCACCAGGGCAGGGTGCCAGCAGAAATCAGATGTGAAGCCTCATGGTGAGATACAACAAGCAGAATACTCCGAGCAGAGGGAGCAGAGCCCAGCTTGACACAGGCTGTGGTTGCACTGATCTTGCTGATGCTGCCTGGGGGATGGATGGATGGAGCTGTGCTTCACCTCAGGGTTCAAGCTGCACCAGCCTTGCACTCAGCATGGCTTCACCAGAGCTCTGCAAGCATCCAACAGCTGACACGTGCAAGGGGCAAATACCACTTTGCAGTTCTGGTGGAACCAAGATAGCTAAAATTGTGAAAACAGATGTCACTGTGCTCCCGAGGCTCCAGTGTGTCAGGAGTATTCTGGCCTTAAAGAGCTGGAAAGGAAATGTAGCTGAGGTCAAAAGGGGCAGTGCACATGGCAGTCAGTCAGAGGCTGGCATTGGGAATGTATCTCACCATGGCCATACACATTAATTAAAGAAGGATATGTAATGACAGAAACCACAGATATGTAATGACAGGTTGCACACACAGCATGAAATGAGTGAAATCAAATTTAGGAAAGAAAGTGGAAACAGAAAAGCATTATAGAATCACAGATTTCAGTTGGGTGTTGACTATGTATCTCCAGGGCAGTATAGATTTTGACAGCATGGCAACACTAAGAGAAGAAATCAACAGGTCCTGAAATCCTTTATTTGCAATACAAAGACTACAGTTTTTCAATGTGATGCTTAAATGAAGCAGCTCTGGTAAACCAGAAATGGTCTCCATTTGCTGTGTCTGTTTCCTCTTCTCATTAGGTCTTGGCAGTAGTGTAGACAAAATTGAGAATTTCTCTGAGATCTAAATCCTTAGCATGATTATATTCTCAGCAAACATATATATTGTCACCCACCTAGGCCTAATAATTTTAATGAAATGTAAAAAATTTCATCCTCCTAGCACTAAAGTAAAATTGTAGTTTAGAGTGGCCAGAACAGCAAGCCTTTAACTAAATAGTAAAAGCTGAACAGCAGATATCTTTTGTGACTGTTGCTAAGACTTGGAAGCTGTGAATGAGTCCTTTTAAGATGGTCCAACAGAGATCAATTTTGTCTTGAATATCTGATGGAATTGGAGCCTTTGTGCTTGTTCTTAGCCACCATCATCTCCTGCCACTCATCTCCTGCAAGTCTTTTTTTTCTGAAAAAACCCATGTCGTAACACCCTTCCCTAACCTTCCTAAATGCAAGGGTAGCAAACAGGAAAAAACTCAAAGTTGTCTTCCTAAAATATTACCTGAATTTGGATATGCTGCAACAAACTATTGTCAAGGATTGGAAAAGGGCACAGGTGAGAGCTGCACAGAGATTATCCCAGGTTGTGCCAAGGGCTAACCAATCCCTGATTAGCTCCTGGATTAACTGTATAATTATCTTTTCTCCCTGCTTGAGCTCTGCACAAGAGCTTTACAGCCAGAGCCAAGGATCTTACAAGGATAGAAAATGCTGTGATTAAAACCTGGTGGGTTTTTTGTCTTTTTTTCCAAATAATAGGCAGCAATTTCCATCAAACTGCTCTGTACATGAAAATCTGTCTTGCCAAAGCTGGAGTTGACTAATCACATGATGCTAGTTAATAATGAAAGCATGTCCCAAACTTGCCTCAGACAACTACCAATTTGTTTTCCAGGAACAAATATTGTCATTTTCTGTAGAAATCCCTCTCTTCTATAAGCTTCTGTGATACTGGTGCTAAAGTGCCCATATTTCCTCAGCATATGGAGCAATAATAAACAGCTATGTTGTCTCCTCTTTTGGAGCTTGATTGCAAAGAGCCATTTTCTGTCAGGCACCAGGAGCTTGTTTAAATATTGTGCTGCGCATCATTGTATCTTCCCAAGAAGCAGTTTAATTTTGTCTAAACATTTTAATTGCGATCCTAAGGGAAGGGAAGTCATTGCCCATATTAAACATGAATCCCATTATACTAAAACGTTTATGTTTCTCAAAGGCTATTTATAGATGCTTTCCCAGTGTATGAAAATGCAAAACGCCAGGGCTGAACAATCATCTCCTGGCGGTGCTTGCCAGGCTGAACCTTGGCTTGTTTGTTCCAGTTATCAGGCAAGGCACATGAACGAGGCTCCTTGCAGCATCACCATGAATTCCTGGAAACAGTGGGGAGTGGCTTGTGGAGCCAAGGCAGGTGCCAGAGAAAGGGTGTGCTCAGCAAGGAGAGCAGAAACTGGCCTTGCAGGTGTACATGGGACAGAGAACAGTGTGGGGATGTAAATCCCAGAGGGGCAAAACCAAACTAGAATTGAATAAACAGTAAATCTGCCACAAATCTGTAACTAACAGAGGAATGAAGACATATTGCCATGTTCTTGTCAGAAGGGTGGTGCACATGTTCTTCAACTTGGAGCAGATTTGTTTGCCTGCTTGATTCAAAACACCCTGAGCTAGTGTGAACCGCTGGTTGTGTGGAGCCTACCTGTGTCTGCAGGGGTCTCTGCAGGTTCAGATGATTTCCAATGACAGCAGCCAGCTCTTCCTCCAAGTGGCCATGAAAAAATGGAGTACCAGAGTTTCTACTGCTAGTAACTTGTACAGCACACTGATGTGGTTCACAGATGCAGGTATCTCTGCATTTTGCACTAAAAGGAACCTGGATGTAGCTGTGGATCTCTTTCATAGCTTCTTGCTTTTCAAGAGTTCATGAAGCCAGTGGAAGCCCAGCTTCATCGACAGGAAAATTAAACTGGAAAACTGGGAACACTATAATCAAGGAAATGTGGGCATTTAACACTCAGTACAATTGCTGTTGCTTTAGATATGCCATCAGGAGAAAATCTTTTCTTCCAGATTATTAGTGAGAACGGACATAGTTTTTAACATTTCATGGAAAGTATCACCAATAACAACACAGCACTCCTGGCAATACCAATACCACACAAACCCGTTACTTTCCTGGAAACTACTGAAAGTGCAGCTTAACTTCTATCAAAGGCAAAACATCTAAGAAAGAGAAAGCCATCATATATTTCTCAGTACTCAGCATAGTCTCATGTGTTTCTGTGTTATTGACAAGAATGAGTTTTCCTTCAAAAAACCATTTTCAATAAAGAAAATAAGGTTTCTGGGAAAACAACTTTTTTTTTATTAAAAAAAAAAATTAGAATTCCTGGAAAACAATTTAATTTGGATTTGAGGACTTATAGAAATCTGAAACATATAAATAGAAAAGGTTTCATTTTCTTTTTTTCCCCCAAAGATATTTCTTTTTTTAAACTACAAATATTTTTTTGAAGTTAATATAGAATAGTAATCACAGGAAATTTTCTCCTCCTTGAAAGAGCTTCCCCTTGTCCCCAGTATATTGAGACTGGATGTAAACATCTCACAGAACTAGCTGGCTGTAGACTAAAATTTCTTTCTGTTCGTCTATCATTACCTAGGAACAAACTATAATAAAACTGAAAGAGCAGTGGAAAGTGCCAGTGAGAGCCAAGCTGTATCACAAACCTTGCTCTTCTTTTCCTGTCCTTTCTCCTCCTTGACAGTATTTAATAGACCACCTGACCCTGCTGACAATGAAACTGTGAAACTGCATTTTCTAATATCCACAGCATCACAGGGAGCATCCATTTCTAGGAACCCCTGTGTGCTGAGCTAATATTGCAGGCTTATTTGGTCCTACATAATTAGTTATAATGACAAAAAGGACTACCAGAACATAAAGCCTTTCCAGCAGGCACTGTCATTTCTGGGTGGTGTTTTATATTGTCTAGACTGTGGCTCTCCAGCTCCCATGGAACCTCAATTAATGTGCAACATAAAAGAGGGTGAAACATTTTGATTACTTGGAGTGTGGAGAGAAGAAATGATGCTAGCAATGTATTTTAGCATATTAATCTTGCATTTTTTAAAAATAACATTGCAATTCTTTTATTACTTGATGTTAAGAAGAAACTAGTGCCTTGCAAAGCTTATACAACAAAACAGAAGACAACAGACATATATTGTTTTTAGTATGTTTGTATCCCAAGTAACTATATATGTCTGTGTGTATTTGTGCATGTTCATGCATACATGAATAATTTAGTCAGCTAAATAGTAACAGGATGTGAAATTGAAGTTGGACATTGTTACAAAGGACATTTCTAAGTGCTATTGGAGCTGTATCTACACAGCAAAATTGACAACAGCCAGAACTTAACACCTTTAATTTAAATGGTGCTAAACTTACCCATTTCTTGTGTAACTTATTAGTTAATATTATAGAAAATTTTTTGTCACTGTCAACAGATGTGTAGATTTTATCATCTTGGGCCTGTCTCGAGTCAATAATTTGCCCAGTTTAAGGTCAAGAAGAGTCAGTCATGTCGTGACATCAGAAAATGCCTGACTGCTACACTAGTCTAAATGTCTGCAGGGAGTGGTCAGGGGAATCTTTGCATTGACAGTCAGATGTATTTCTTTTGATTAGTACTGTGGATGTTTCATTTTTCATGTTAAAAGTTAGCCTGACTTGCAGAAAAGAGCTTTTGGAGAAAAACAGATATGGAAGAGTAACTAAATACCAAATATATACACTCCATTATAAATGATATCTACTGGCAAGCAGTCAATACAGTGTGCAGGAATCCAATATTCCTTTGTTATATTGGCTTTAAACTGCATATTTAATTTGTTGTGGATTCCTGCAGCCATGTAGCCTTCATCTGTGCCCAGTTCAGAGATATGGCTCAGTCAGGTTCTGTTTCCCATGTTATATCCCAACAGAGGAATGCTGAAGAGAAAATTGCCAGTTTCAAATGCAAACTGTTGGCCAAGAAGTGCATTCACTTACAGGAGACACTTTGAGGTTGTATGGTTTTAATTCAATGTTCTGATTAAAGAGGGTCTGAGGCTTTTCATTTCTTATTCCAAGTTACACCTGAGAATTTACAAGTAGCAACAGAACACATTGCCAAACATTCACTAAGTTTCTGCCTCTCTCTTTTCCCCCCATATTAATATTAAAAAAGCCTTTTGCTATCTGTAGATATTTGATGGACTTGCTCTATAATCCTGTATCTATATTGAGTAATTATATTCATGTGTCTTCAGTGTAAGTTGCAGGTTAATACTTTGTCCTTCAGAAAAATCTTGCAAAAATTAGGGAGAAGGAGAGAATCTTTCCTTGTAAACCTCTGCAAATATGTACCCATTCCCAGCTGTGATACTGTGATAATAGTGCTTAACACACACCCTTTGCTTTTCTCAGTTGTATTTTTGTGATTATTATAAGAATGGTCTAAAACTGTGCTGTCCCTTGCCAATTTATCATTTTTATGACAGAAGCAAATGTCAGACTTGAGCAGTGACACAATGTTTTGACTTCTTTGAATATTATTTACCAGTGCAAGTTTTGAGCAGTTCACATTTGGCTGGCACTTCTGTTCTTACCCGGTGAAAACTGCTCTGTGCTAAGATCAAAAGGAATCATTATTCTGATTCACTGAGCATAAGGAGTCATAAAGATATTCTTATAACACTCTGGCAAGGACAAAAAAAATAGCTTGGCACTAAACCATGTATAGGCTGTGATTATAGCATAATGGCAGATGATGAAAATTAAATCCATTCCTAGAACAAGACTGTAAAGATTTATCTAACTATAGTCTGTAACAGGTAATTTGCTTGCTCTTGTTTTGCAGCAGGACCCACGAGGTGCAGAACCAGGCAGAAGGGTGGGTTATGTCTCAGGGTGACTTGCAGAAGAGTTCAGCTGCTGTTTCACCCTTCTAAGCCTTTGTGCACAGATTCTCCTCTGGTTTTCAGCTAAGAGCAAAGCCTGAGACCTGTAGACTCAAAGAGCAGTAAAAGGCACTGGTATACCCTAACACAGGGGTGGTCCTGACTTTTAAAATTAAGGAACTTTTTCTAGGCCTAAGTCTTCTTTGGATTTTGACAGAGAGAGCTTCCTTTGTACTTTTCCTGAGAAAACAGTAAATTAGAATATGCATGTGACTTACAGACAATTTTGCTAGAACCCTTGCATTGCAGTTCTGCATTTATTTGTAGAATGTTATTTAAAAAATGCAGAGGAGAGTTACCTCTTTTCCCTCTATTTCTGTACCTGTGGTAGCTGACTGTAGCCTGTAAAAATCACATCTGCCTCAGGTCACAGAGAAGGAGGACAGTAGCAGTTGATTTCCCTTTTTCTGGAGGCTTTTCAGAGGAAGAGATTTTGCCAGCTCCATGAGCTGAGCCAGGACAGAGGAGGAAAACAGGCTATGTCAGAGAGAGGAACTGCTTCTTTGGTGGCAGATAATTTTCTCATTCAAATGTACTTATTCTTAGTGATGGTCAACCTGAATGAACGCTTTCCTGAGCCATGTCAGATTTGATCCAGAGAAGTATAGTTTCAGCAAAAACCATAGTTCCAGGAGAAAAAGGGATTTTGCATTTGGAACATGGGAGCCAGTACATTGTCTAGGAAATGGGCCTCTGGGATCTCAACCTATCATCACTGAAGTGTGAAGTTCTAATTGTATGGCTTTTCATAATGTATCTGCTACATAAATATTATTCAATACCTGCAAATTTGCAGGAGTGGGAAATGGAGAGGTTATAATGCAGGGAAGATTTATGCCAGCTAGATGCTGGGCTGTCATGATTAAAAATTTTCCACCCATTATGTGCATCCTATTGATCATTGCAGGAAGCAGAAAATTGTGCTGTTCATTGATTTTGCGTGGCTGCAGAATGCATTAGGCCTGATGCATTTGATGGGTAGCCAGGCTTTCAAAGGAAGTTCAGTTAAGCTAATCTTAGTTCAGAGGAATATGCACAATGGAATAAGAACCCTTGTAATTGCAAGAGCAAATAGAAGAGTCAGAGGACTATATTATGAGCCATATCAGCATAAGAATTAGACGTGAGCCTTCCCAAGACACAACAGTAAAATGCATTGAGGCTTTGATGCTGTTCTTCATGAACACAGCAATTACTGGATGAATTGGGATTTAGTTTCTCACCCATCAGCCAAGATAGTGAACAAAAAGCAATTAGTTCTTCTGCCTCCTTAGCAAAGGGGGGTTATCAGGTTTTCATCTACTCCTTAAAATAACATGGTGGAGAAAAAGGTGGAGCAGGAAGGGTACAAGGGAAAAGGGGAGAGAAAAAGAAAGAAAATTTGCAGGCAGAGGGAATTTTACCTTTGAAATTTGTTTCTACTGATTTGGTCCTTATTATCTCTGTCTTTTTATTAGCTTATGATAATGCTTAGTGTCATCTCTGTATCACAAGCTGCATTTCCTATGAACAAAGGCTCTGAGCAAATTTAATCCCCAAAATAAATTCTGTCAGTATCTAATGCAGGGATTAATTCCAATCTTAGAAATAAAGAGAAGAAAAGATTATTTTGCATCCCAGCTGGATGCTGTCTTACTGGCATGTTAATACAATGTAAAGAGTTACATCTCTGTGATAAAGGAAATATTAAAATTGCATGTATCTTTGGATAGTAGTACATTAACTCTTCCTGGAAGTCCAAGACATACAGATCATTAAACATCTGAGTCACTTCCAATAGTGACACCCAAACCACTTGGATCCTGCAAAACTTTGGAAGGGTACATATCCTTGAGCATAAGAACATATTTGGTCCAGATTTGTTCTTTACTTGCTAGTTCTAGTAATTTTATCAAGAAAAATGTGTACTGAAATTACTACCTATGGAGCATGTTATGTTTCTTTTATATTAAGAAGCACCAAAAAAGCTACCAGCAATATTAAGTGTTTTTAAA
>VZTT01008795.1:17682-38947 GCA_013400855.1 Buphagus erythrorhynchus
TAAGTGTTTTTAAATGTAATATATATATATATATATGTTTACTCAAATAATATCTTAGATCAGGTGAAAAAAACATCAGATTTTCAAAACAGAGGTTCTGCAACAATGACAAATGTAAAGGTGTAGCTCCTTTAGCTTTCACATATCCATTAGGTGAACAAAAACTGTGATTGACCTTCCCTGCAAAAAACCAGTGAGGTTGGAGAGTTCTGCTTGTGTGTTTACTAGTGGTTAGTAACCCTGAGGGGGAAATAGACAATTCTGGCCTTAGTACTGCAAAGATGGTGTAACTGTAAACATGAAAGTAAACTCTTCAAAGGAAATGACACTGAACGTACATATATGATCATCATAAAAACCTATGGAAAGTTTTCACTCTATTTCTTCTCCATTAAAGGCGAAGTGAATATTTAATGAATAATGAATATTTAATTTTGCCAGTAGACTAAGAAAATTTCAGTTAAAGTTTATCTGTGACTAAGTCCTACAAACATTTGAAGAGTAACTCTGAAATCCTGCAAAGATGTATCCCACATATGAAGCTTTGGAGAACTGAAATCCTAATCTGTAATGAAGAAGCAAAACCCTGTACAGTAGTTGGGATATTCCACTGCTTTCTAAATATGGCTGTGTCTGGGGGATTAAAGCAACAGCAACAAAAGCAGTGTTGTAACATAAGATGTCAGGATGTGAAAGAATGGGAAATGACATAAGGACCAACGATCACAGCTCTGCACTGAGGTCTTTAGCTGTGCAACCCAGAGGATAGATTTGCTCTTGTCTGGAAACCAGCCCAGCTCAATTTAAAAGACCAGGTTCAGGAATTACTCAGACACAGCGTGTCTGACTAGACTGGAGCAATTGAAATATTTGCCCACACAGTTGCTTATCAGACAATGTATTCTTCTTTTGACAGACCTTTCATCAATATTATTTAACAGTTGTTTACTCCTAGAACATCCAATTACCAATTAAATGTTATTAAAAGCATTGCATCACTTTTCACTGATTTAATTCTGCTGTTTCCTAGAAAGATGTCACAGACCACAGACTTTAACTTTTTCCAGCAGGCAAATCTGAACTGTAATTCTGTACTGTGCATCAAACTGCATGGCTATAAATAATGAGAGGTGGCAAATGAGCACATCCAGAAACCCAGGGGTAAAACAAAAAAAATTGCTGATAGATAAACCACCTGCTAGCTTGAGGTTCTCTGCTGAAAAACCAGAGAGTTTCCTCTCTTATTGTGCACCCTATTTCATGGTGGCAACCCTGAGATTTTAGGCCTGTAAAAGCCACTGTACTGCCCATATTCCTTGTATTCACAGTAGCTGTCAAAAATCATTGCAAGGCAATTATGATAAGTACCAAGACAGAGGAAAGAAAATGAGATAAAATGCAAATGAAGGGAGATGATTCTGAAGCCATGGGGTGTGATCTCAGTGCCTCCTGTGGGGCTGTGAAGAGGCACAGAAATGAGCTGTACAGTCTTGCTGTTTCATAATTTTTGCCATAGGATTTATTTTGCTGACTCTTAAAAGCATAATCTGCAGGAATTAGATGTTCATAAGTCACTTGGCTCCTACTCTGGAGGGCATATAGGAAATTTGGGAGGGGCAGGGGGAGAGGCAGCTTTGAAACTTGAAATTAACATTTTCATTTTGTGTTGCTAAATACAAACAATTTTTATTTCTTGTGAACCATGTGAATGAAAGCTATCAAATATCACAGCCAAGTCAGTAATGGGCTTAGACCTCTGTGACTGTCAACAAAAAGAAGTAAAAATTCATAAGAGTTGGTTTTTAAACCATGTCACTGGAATATGTTCGTTTATCTGAAAGTTATGGCTTCTTCAGCTACCGATTCAGGCTCATCTGCAAAAGGTATCCTGAATTCCATCTGGAAATTAATAGCTCTTCATCTGTCGTGACTTCATAAAGGAATGATGTTTTGGATAAAAATCCAAACAAAGGTCAATATTGTTTTCAAGAAGAGTAAAGTACTAATTTGTTGTTTAGTTTGGTTTGTTTTGGTTTTTTTTTTTTTTTTTTTTACAGGTATCTTTGGACAGGAAAGAGAACCAGAAAAACATAAAATGATTGTACAAGACCATGAAAAATTCACATAGAAAAAAAAAGATTTTTGATGAGCTATGTAGAATCCATTTAAGGGTCCAATATCATGGTCATTATTATAGTTCAAAAAATTTGGGTAGCGTTACAGTATCCAGTCTAGAGTAATGGCATGTCTCATATGAGTCTTGCAGCAGGGAGGGAATCTTACCAGTTTGTCTAAGACAGGTGAAGCAGCAAATATTATCATTATGATAAGAAAAGAAAGCTTAGCATATTTTAAACTGAAATGAGCCATTTCAGTCTTCCTCACAGGATTTATTCTCTGGGCACTGAGGTGTGCTTCACTCCCTCTGCATGGCATCTTGTCACTGCCATGAGAAAATCCATGTGTTTCTGCAGCCCTGGTGAAAACACTGATGCTATTTTTATTGACAATTTTTTTTTCAGTATAGCTTTCTCCTTTTCTTTCCTGAAATCTCATCTCTCTCCTGCCAGCCTGCTCCCCCCATCCCATTGCCCAGAGATTTGTTAGCTGTATCTAATACAGAGCAAGCACCAAGGTACAGCTGCTGGGGCTTTTAGGAGATAGAAGAATGAAAAGCTTTTTGGCACAATCCCTGAAACACAGGTAGAATGAATTGTTGAGGAAGCCCAAACAGCTCATATCCATTTCTGTGACTTTGCTGTCAGTTCACATATGTAATCTGTGGCATCTCCTGACCTCCAGCTTTGCATTCTGGGTCCATTCTGTAATCCTAGAAATGTCTTTTGTTCACCAAACACCCTTTCTTATAAAATTCCCGAAGTTTTTAGTTGTGTAGGTTCACTTTTTTCCAAATGTCATGGTCCATCAGAGTGTTTTAAAGTATTGCTCATTAAGACAGCTACATAGTGATAAGCACAGAAAAGCAGGTTATCATATTCTTCATGGCAGGTCATGCATGAGTTTCATGCATTACTTGTGTCTCAAATAACTTTGATCATTCCACAAAACGTCCTATTAAATGTTTGCTATTTAATGACACAAATAAAAGAAAAATTTTTGTATCTGAAACTGGTTTTCCTCCCTTTTGATGGAAATTGAGGCTGTTTTTCAATTTCCATTAGATCTCCTTTTTAATTATAAACCATGGTTTCTTTTATTTCAGACTGCTAAATGCAGTGGAACAAAACTGATTTCAGAGAATAGATTCATTTTAATTTTATTACCACTTTGCCCATAGGGTTTGCCCCCTGTGTGTGTGTTTGGTAAGAGAGAAATACTTTTTAAAAATACAACATTACAACAAATACATACTAGAAAACAGTAAAAGGTGCATGGATGGGGAGGAGGAAGAGAGAAATAAATAAGCATCTGTTGCTAGAGATGCTAAAATTAAGTGATAGCTATTTGCTTACCCCAAAATTAGGTAAGCTATTAATTGATGAGAGTTGAGCCTGAATTCCATGCCATGTCCTCTATATCATGTGTCCATCTGGCTTTATTTTAAACCTGCTCTGGTGAACGTGCCCCCAGCACTCTGGGGAGTGTGCTCGTGTTCCATGCTCTGCCTCTTCCCCATCTAAGTGCCTGCTTCCCTGGCAGCCCTATTTACCTGAGCAAATGGCTTTGGGCTGTCCTGGCCACTCATCCCCAGCTGCAGTGCCCTGGCAGGAGCTGCCTCTGCGAGCCCTGGGCCACACAGCCCTGGGGTGACCCTCAAGGAAATGTGAGCACATCCAGGGAGCTCATTGACCTTGCATTCCCTGTGGTTCTTCACTGAAGATTTTAACTAAGGCGTTTGACCTTCATTTCTTCAGAGCATTTAAAATGAGCTAAGGTTTAATACCTGCTTTTGTCCTTTCCTGAAGTGCAGCCACCATGAATTGCTTAATTAACTCATTAGGGCCCTGAGCCAAGCAGGTATCTAAGCCAACTGTGCCTTTAAGACCCATCATGAACAGGCTGGAACTACCCAAGCCTAACCCCACAACATGTTCTTTTCCATGCCTGAAAATCTCAGCCAACACAATGTAAAGTCAGAGTTAAAGGGTGTTTGAAGATAATTTGACAAACTGTTTATTTAAAAAATACACATAGCTCTCAATTTCCTTGCAAAAAGAATCAGCGCTGCAGTTTGTTCTTGATTTTTATGAGAAATTAATTGTAGCCTTCTAACCCCATGTTTGGTAATTTACTTGAAGATTACAGGTTGCCTCAGTTTACCTTGTTATCCAGATTCCTTCCACTTAGCCAGAAGCAATATTAAAGTTTGCAGCAAATGTTATGGAGCTCTATTACTTCTCTTGTCTTTTGCTTTAAAAACTTTCTCTGGAGCACGGGTTTTTACTGTGTTGTTTTACTTTTTACTGGTTTACTTTTTTATTAGCAAGTGATAATTAAATTGGAAAGTGGCAGCAAGAAGCATTACTCACAGTGGAAAGTTATCCTTTGAAATAAGGATTTGTAGCATTTTTCTAAGGAAAGAACATAACAAGCAGTAAGACAGGGAAGTAGACCCGTTATCTGAATGTAACAGATACAACTAATAAGTAAAATATAGAAACCAAAATAACAAATGGTACATAGTAAATCACATCCTCCTTTATCTTGATGGCACAAAGAGGAACTTAGGAGTGTGCTTTGTTTGTGCTAGGGATTTTCTTAACAATTTTAACAGCTTCATAAGTTGCTTCTGTGCCCTATACAGTGTGGTAATTTTGTCAGTTAATTACATCTTAAATTCCAAATTGTGTGGATAAATCTGCTCTTTCGTGCAAGTAAGCTGCAATGGATTAGAAGAATATAGGAAGAGTAAAAGATGTTGGCTGGAGAAAAAAACCCATTATGTTTCCCATCATGGAAAAAATGAGAGATTCCATTATGTTTGACTGCTCCATTTTTGCTCTTGCAGAGGAAAAGAAAACCTCTGTGCTTCCTTTCAATAATTGTTAAATATTCTCTTGCCTATCCCCCTGAATAAAAATACTTTATCTCTGAGACTTGAATAAAAATATTTCATTTCAATAATTTAGATTTAGTTTTAGTCCTGGTTTTTTTTGTTTGTTTTTGGTTTGGTTTTTTTTTTTAGGATTTTGTTAGCATACAAACCAATATTTTCCTGTGAAAAGTTATGTTTTATTCAACCAACAAGAAGATCTCATCATCACACAAGTTTAGGTTCTTCTACCATAAGCTGACTTTGCTGTGATCTACATGTCAGCCTAACCCATCCTTCCTGTGAAATGCAAGAACTGGGGGGAAAAAGGGAAAATGCCTTTTAATTCTATTATATAGTGACTGTATGGGAGGATAAATGCAGACTTTTTTTTATGTGAGCAATAAGTAGCCATAAAGCTGGAACCAGCAGCATTCCCTGGCTCTCCTGGCAGTACCTACATCTAAGCTGCTTGCTCATATTCAAGGCAGCTACTGACCTTTATAAAGGGAAGAAAAAAGCTAAATTCTTTTTTTATAAACATGTTCACAAATTTTATAAATGAGCCCAGGTGAGGGACAGAGTATTTCTTAAGTATGCCATTAACCATCACTTTTAAAGTGCCAAAATAAGCAGAAGCAGGCTGATTATTTTGTAGTAAATCTCATTGTCAGCAAAGTAAATTCTGCATTATATATATATTTATGTATATATACATGTATGTATTTATATATTCTGCATTATATATATGTGTGTGTGTATATATATATCTCAAAGAAGTAGTCCATTGGACAGAGACAAATCCATCAATAGTGTTTCCTTAGGAATTCTATGAGTCACTTCTTTTACAGGCTTCCCCCATGTGGTAATTTCTGTAAAGTTTTGCCACTTGTGGTCAATACAAGGGCATCACTCACACCTTCCAGCAGCCATGGAGCCATCATATCCTGCTGGTAAATGTGTAATTTATGTACTGTTTAATAAAACCTTTGTAAACATGGATTGAATACTCCTATTTTGTGTTTCCACTTCAGTATGCTGCAGAGAAATCTGTTTCAATATTTCACAGAGCTATTTCTGAAGCTTTTTGTTCTCTGGTTCAATTACTTCAGAAGCCAAAATTGACGAGGTACATGCAAGTGTTTGAGTTGGTTATCTGACTGAACACATCTGAAGGGTTATCTCCTTTTTCTCAGAGAGCTTCAAGCTCATTTTTACTGTATCCAGTAACATTCTCAAAATGTAGTTTTTGACGTTAGTGACAAGACAGATACAATGAAAAATTGGAAGGACCATAGGAATGATCTTGCAGCACTGTAATAATTTCACCTTTTTAGTGTAAGAAGTCTTTGAATAGCAATACATAATTACTTCATTTGGTAAACCCTGGGCCCAGCACCTTTCATGCCTGCATCTAGATGAACCAGGCAATTTTACAGACTGACTGGAAATTTCAGATGACAATTAAAACCATGTAAAAATTACACGCACTAAGAAGCCAATCTAGTCTTATCAGCTTTCAAGGACTTGCAAGACAAATTTCCTTCCTCTCATTTTCTCATACTTGTTTTCTTCATTCTCTGTGAAGAGATAAAGCATTAAATTAATTTTGAAAATATCTTAATGGCTTAGCCAAGTAACATTTACCTGTTCCATGTACAGAGGGTTTCAAGAGCATTTAAAAAGGAACACAGCATTATCTATTTTTTTCCATTAATTGGAAAATTTCGAGCTGAGTTTTGTGACAGAGAAAAAACAGAAAGATCTTGAAAGTCTTCCAGCTTGGGCTGAAAAATGCAGGATGAAGGGGGTTAATAGATAAAGCACTGCAACTGCACTTTAGATATCAGTAATTGTGAAGTGAAAACCCCTGCATCATCACAAAAAAATTTGGATAAATTTTCTTTTCAGATTATAAAGATTCATCGTTGACCTGTTCTTTCTTTGCATTATTTGTGCAGCTGCTTGTGTTCCTATTAGTGGTTATGAGTATTTACAACCCATCTACCTGATTTTATACCATCTTTTATAAAAATCCATGCACATAAATCTTGCAAAACAGGTCACTTTTCAGAATGTGTTTTTTAAATGGTACAAACTCTATTGCATGGTGATTATCACATTGACTACATAACATAATTTTTTCAATAATTAAACTGTTCAGATTAGTTTTACCCTCTGCTTGATTGCTGTATGGGTAGCTGTAATTAACCTCTACTGATGTTAATTATGCACAAAGTGGGATCTTGGAGTTGCTGACCATGCAATTTGTTAAACAACTCAGGAGGTGATATGGCTTGCACAGTGTTTCTATGCACTCTTTCAACTTATGGCACAATGTGAAGTCAAAGTGGTGAGAGTTGTGCTTTAAAAAAAATTGCAGAATTTGTTAGCTCAGTAAAGTCATTGAAGTTCATTTGTCTTGGAGTCAAAATGAGTGGAGGTGTCACTGAGGGTCCTGCTGCGACAAACTTCTGTAGAAGTTTATCAAGTCAAATTAAACATGATTAAACTCCTCAAGGGACTTTTTTTCATGAAGGCCCAGTTCCACTAAGAGCCTGTACACAGAATAGGAACACCATTCCATGTGCTTCCTTGGCATTGACTTTACAGGTGCTGGCAGGAACCTCACAAAATATGGAAGAGTGATGACACAGGTATAATCTCTTTCACGTTGTGAAGGTGTTGGTATTTCAATAGAAAACTGCGCAGGGAGTTATCCTATGTAAAGATGAAATTTTATAGGTCGGTTTATAAGATTTTTAGGAAAAATTCTCACTCCATTACCCTACAGAGGATTAACTTCTGTTTCACACAGGGATCAAACCAGTTTATCAGCTTCTCCAAGCTGCAAGCAGTGCTAGAATTAGAATTGCAAATAATTCTACAAACACAGTAAAGCAATTAGACTGAAGCAGCCTGTTTTCTGTTAAAATGAAGAGAGCTCTGCTGTTTAAATGTGTGTTAAAACAAAACATCAAGTTCGTGATGTGTTTGTAAACAAGTGCAGCAAAGAACCCAGGACAGAAACTCTCCATTAACAACTGGGAGCTCAAGGATCAGTCTCTATCAGGAGGACAGCTGGAGCCTGTGGGGCCTCTGAAAATATCTCCTCTTTGATAATCACTTTATGGAAATATGGTCTTTATCTTCTGTCGGATAGGAGGAATAGCCAGCAGTAAAAAGGTTGTGTTTGTGATGCTGGTCTTGTGCCAAATTGTTATGGTTCACATGACCATTTAGATTTGTAGAGTTCCTTGGTGCAAAGAAACCTCTCCAGAGTTATTCACTCACTTGTGCACTTTCTTGCCATTGAAAATAACAAGCGAGAACTTGATAGTTTGGTGTTCCTTGCATAGTGACTAAAGTGCTTCAATAGCAGCAGAAAAGTAAACATCAATGCCTTATTAATATCATTTCTTCATATTACCAAATTTAATTTCATTGATGGTTTTGTGTATCTTGGAATACAAATGCCCAATATCATAGTGAGACTAAGTCAATATAATACGGAAACTTTTGCAGAAAAATGTATTTGTGATTTTTGAAATAAATTTTAAAGTATTTGCGAAGCAAAAGGCTGAAAACTGCTATTTAAGCCAACATATTTCCTTAGAGGAGCTAGAAATCAGCACATCTTTAAGGCTGATGAAACTTCCAAACAAGTTATTTTCCTTTAACGTCATCACTCCTACATAATTGCAGTGTGTGAGCATAATACTGTTCCAAACCAGTCTCGTTATATGTGACACAACAGAAGAGACAGGTACTAGAAAGTAAAAATCTACAAAGAACTAGAAGTAGTGCCAGTTTTTTCCCCTCAGGTTTCCAGATGCAAGGCTCAGGCGCATCAGGCTGGGCGCTCTGCCGGCGTCTGCGCTCGGGCCGTGCCACAGGAACCCCTCAGCACTGAGCGCGGCCTGGGGCCCGGGGCCTGGGCCAGCTGCAAATGGCGGCCACGGAGCTCCAGCCCTGCCCGGGCTGCCGAGGGCGCTGCTCCCTGTGCGGGCCGGGCACGGAGAGCGTTCGGGGACACGGGGGATCCGTGGCCAGCACCTTCCGGCCCATGCCCTTGTCCCCTGCTCCGTCATGGCCATGGCAGGAGCTGGGTGGGATGGCCCTGGCAGGATTCCCTTGGGTTCCCACAGTCCAGCCTCTGACTGTGGCTCTGTTCTGAGGGAAGACGAGAGCGACCTCCGGTTCCCATTGAAGATGGGACCGGCTGGAGCTCCAGGCACAGCTCTTGCTGGTCACAGCTGAGCCTGTGGGAAGCTCCAGGAGCTCCTGCCATCTCCCTCCCCGTTGGCAGCTTCCTCCCTCCATTCCTCAGGCCCTGCCCGTCCCCTTTTTTACCTCCCAGCTCACCCCTTCGCTTTGCATTAACCTTAATCAAGTTTGGTTTGTTCACTTTACCCGCGTCTCTGTGGAGCCGAAGCAGTGCCAAACCTGAGCCCTGGGACACACAGGGCCCTGCTGCCCTTCTCTTCCACACTGTGCTCTGTGCATGGACAGGGAGGAGCAAGGGCAGCTCAGGCTGCAAAGGTCCCTGTCCTGCAGGTCACACTGCACAACACTGTGCAGTTAAAGGTCGTGCTGAGCACGCTGAAGGGGACAAGGAGCCTGGGTTTTACAAGAGCCAGCTTGAGTATGCTCTGAGCCCAGCCTTGAGGGATTCCCTGGCATTCCAACCAGGTCGTGTCGTCAGCCTCCTATTGCTTGACTCCCCTTAGAACAATCCTCCCGGATTTTTCTGCCAAGGCTCTCATACCTGAAGCGAGTTACATATCATTGGAAAATTCTGTTTTTCTTCCTTCAATTCCATGGTTCTAGTAAAATCTTACAAATGCTTCCTACCCGTTCAAAATCCTAAACACTGCCCACCTGCTGTCCCATTGATCTGTCCATTCCTGGGAAGTTGCATTCAGTTCATAACAGATTGGGCAGTCCATGGGCAGGGACAGTGCTTGTATTTGTGAACCTGTAGTAGAGAGCCCAAGGCTGGGACTGGTGGTAAAGAGATCTGCAATACCAGGTAATGGTCCTTAGCATGTTACTGGTTTATTACAAATAAGTCACATATGCAATGCATATGGATTTCAAGAATTCCATAAATAGTGTTCGCAGAGTGTTAGAGAAGTTAATGATTTCCCCAAGGCACTTGTCTGAGGCTTCTAAGCAGAATTTTAATTCACCTTCTGTACCTTTAAGCTTGTTTTCAGATGGTTTGCAATAAGTAATAAATTGGCTGGGAATGCTGTGAAGTCTCTTGGTAAGCATCTGTCAGTAAAAACTTGGGAATCCACGATCTGCCTTTAGGGCAAGGGGCAGGCCTAGATACTGGAATCTCAGTTTCTATGTCTCCTTTACAAAGATAACTAAATCCCATCTGAAAAGCCCTTACTATGGAAAGCACGCCAATGGAAATAGAGCTTTCTTCAAGAGCTCCCTCTGTCACCAAGCAGAACAAGTGCTGGGGTGCCAGAAGCTGTGTACACCCAGGGATAAGTACTCTATTTTTCCTTGGATTAGGTAGGAAGGCCAGATGCAGCATCAAATGGAGCAAGCCTGATCATAACCACTTCCAGAAGTACTTCAGGTATCTCAGCACAGCAACATCAAGCATTGCATGAGTCAGCTCTGAGCTTCAAAGACAAAGCTGTTGGGAAGGATGAATTAGGGAAACCTTATAAATACAAAGCAGTTAGTTTTAATCTACAAGTAGAAATAGCATTAAAAAAAAAAAAAAAAAAAAAGAAGGAAGATTGCTTTACTTCCAGCTGTCAAANAAAAAAAAAAAAAAAAAAAAAAAAAAGAAGGAAGATTGCTTTACTTCCAGCTTCTTAAACTGTGTTTCGGGTTTCTATAGTCAAGATTTCTTAGCCAGGGAAATTAGTTTTCTTACATCATCCAGGAATGTAAACATTTCTTTATGCAGGTTGTTATGTGTGAAATATGCTATTAGATCACTGTCTAGTGCAGTTCAATTGTCTTTCCAATGGAGCTTTGGAGAGGAGTTTTAGTTTCATCTGCAGATAAGTCAGAAATCCTCCACAGACCTCACTTAATTTTGTCACTGGGGGAAAAAGACGCCAAGATTTCATTGTGATCTTTTGATTAGTGGTTTATAAAGTTTAATATATTACCTAAAGTTAATTTATTTGATGATTAATTTAATACTTCCAGTTCATGTTAACTTTGAATGTAAATTTAAGTTTCAAGCTTTTGAAGCACTTTTGACAAATGAAAAATTCACTGTTTTTAATAGTCATCTCTCATGGCTCCAAATCCAATCCACTCTTGGCCAGAAACCTTTACCTTGTCAATACAATTCTAAGTGAGCATAAAAAACAGAGATTGAAAATCTGTATCAACAACACCTGTACCAAGATGGGTCACAAGTTTATTCTAGTCTGCCATAATGTGAAATGAGAACTGAACAAATTGTTTTACAAGGGAACTTCAAAATAGTCCACATAGAATAAAGAAAACAGCAGGTGGTAATTGCAGGTGTTTAGAACATACCATATTGTTCCTTGTTTTTCAGCTATTTTAAACATGAAAATGTACTTTCTGTAACTTTTTTATTTATGTTGCCTCTTCCTACTATACAACTGACAAGTTCATCAAACACAAAATGCTGCATCTTTTCTTATCTGGGCTGTTTAATATCTCATTTATTTGAGTAGAATCCAAATTTAAGCCTAACCATTTTTAGTAGTATTTGATCATCAACAAATTTATTAAAAGAATAAAGAAGCTTTTTTAGCCTACCATGTGTTTTAAGGAAAATAATTACGTATATTGCAATAAATTATTCAGTTTAATCACTTGCTAGGTGCCCAGGCAGCTTTCTGTCTTTCCTGCTCTCACACCCCTGAGCTCACCCTGGTGTAAATGCCAGTGCTCCATGTTTGCATTGAGAAACATTCTCTGCGTGTATGAATATTGGATGGAAAGGAAATAAAAACAAATATTAGGCTGAGTTCTTGTATAGAAAAGAAATAAAAGTTAAATTAAGCTATCCCCAAAGCCCACAATTTCATCTTCAAACATTCCAAGTCAAGCTACATGATTATAAAAAAGGAAGCTTCTTCCAAAAAAATTGTATGGATATTTTAATATTTATAAGTATTTTGTGAATAGGTGATGTAAGAGACATCAATATTGCAAAGAAACTGAGTCCACCTCTTAAAGTAACAGTTATTTCTCTACCATTTAAACAAATATTTTATTGCTTTGCTATCAAACCAATCTGTGTTATTTTTACTTAAAAATTGCCCTTCCATCACTTCATAACACTTAATCTCCTAATAAACTTTTCAAAAATCACTGATGGACATTAATTTGGTGTCAAAACCCTCTCCTCTAATTTTAAAAGACAGAAAGGTGAATTAGTCCTGGCTCTTTCCCAAAGTGTGAGCCAGCCAGTTTAATGATAAAAAAGGAAGAGGAGAGCAGATTTTTTTGTCTTCCAGTATGGCATGTTCATGACAGGCATATCCAGTCCAAATTAAATTTATTTTAATGATACTATTTTTGTGTCATTGCATATCCTGATTTCGCTGTGGTTGTTGAAATAACAGAAATGGAAATCTATTAAACAGTATATTACATTTTGGGGGAGGAACCCCAAAAAGATACAGTTAAATGTCAACTTCTGCATGAAATGCCACAGTTCAATTAGAAACAGTTTTGCACCTCCTTGTTTTTGTTAGAGACTTTAAGAGAAGGGAATAGTTTAATATATAATGCCTATGTTGTGCTGACTGAAGACTTCATTTGTGGTTTATTTAAATATTAATTTAAAAAATACTAAAAAGGAAACCTAAAAATAGTAAATATATTTATCTCCAAGAAAGAGCAGAACCTGCTGGGGATACAGCAGTACCATGAAACAAATGTGTGGTCAGCTTCTTCCATGCTAAAATTAACAAGAACTAAATAAACAGTTTTAGAGTGTTTTTAAGATGTACCCTGCCTGCCAAGGCTTAGCTGCTGAATTAAATCTATTGCTGAGACTGCCTTGCCCAGTGTGTCTATATGCTATGCTAATTATAAAATAACAACCTGAATTTTCAAGGGAACTTCAGTGACTCTTTAAGTGTGGTCACAGCTTTAAGTAGGTAAATACTGTTGACATTAATAAAGGGGATCTCTACACTGCTGGTTAGAGACAGCTCTGGCCCCAGACCAGGGGCTGGGAGACCTGAGCTCATCTGGGGCCTCTTCACCTCACCTGTAGGTTGATCTCAGCAACTTCTCCCAGTTTTTCTTCTTTCTGAACCCTGTTTTCATCCATGGTTTTTGGGACTGACAGTACTATAAAGCTCGTGCAGAGCTGAAGGTTGTTGATGATAACCATAAATTTTGAGAAAAACAGATTTTTTCATTTCTGTTAAAGCTGATTAGAAATGTTTTGACAGAATAGGTTTTATTGGAAAAGAGTCTGATCAGATTAATTAAATTCAAAATCAGCTGGGTTCAGCAAAAATAAGCAGTTGGTCTCATTTTGATCAAAAGCTAAACGAAAAATACAAATTCCCAGGAGACTGGGAGCTGTGTTTCCAAAATCCACTGATGGGTCATGTCTAGAAAGTCTCACAGATCCATTTAAGCTCTCTGCAGGCTGCATCTGCTTTAAAAATTTGGATAAATCAGCCTCACTACAAATCAAGTACATACAGTTGGCTGGGAAAAACAATAGAAGAAAAAAGAAAATGACCCATCCACAATCAGGTCACAGTTTAGAGAAAAAATAAAAATTGTGGGCTTATTTCAGTAGTAAGGTTTAGGAGGTGAATGTTGTGCCAGTAGACATATGATACTGAAATAATGGCATTAAAAGCAACAGTGCCCAAACCCTTGGCACACTTCTGTCAATTCATCTCCACCAATTCAGAGCTTCTGATGGTTGGGCTTGGCATTTTAATCTAGCCATTGTCAATTCCACTTCTGTTTTTATTAATCATACCAGTGATGTCTGAATAACTAACTCCAGAGAAATTGGATTTAAGGGTTAGTATTAAAGAATAGAATGCACAAGTACAAAACTGACGAGCAGAAAGATATATATTGGTTCTTTTTAGGTAATATGTATTGCTGCATACACCTTCAAGGTATCTGTGAGCAATTTAAGTGTGTTTTCTGACAGCTGTCACTGGTATCATCCATCAGAACAAGAGCCCTGGCCAGTGACACTTTGCTGAGGTGCTGAAGGGATATGGATTTTAATTCTGAGTAGCTTTATATGACAGATAGTGGGATTGATGAATGCCAGAAAAAAGGATCATGATAGAATTTGCACAATTATAAATAATTAGACCATTTTTCTCGTAAAAGCAGCAGCTGGACTGTTACTGTAGTTACTGCACAGAATTCTTCCCAAGTTCAGTGTACTGTTTTACCACCTCTCTTCAAGCAAATCACCGTGGTTGGCATTGAGAGGGAATTCAGGGATTACAAACACTGGGCTTCTGCTGGGATCTGGGCACATTTTTTCTCTGCTTCCTCTTGGCCTCCTTTTTTTTTACATACAATGAAGCACCTCGATAGTACACTCAAGAAACCATACTTGTACCATGAGAAATGTGCTCTGAGGATGCAAGGGAGGGGAGAATTGCAATTATTTGCCTGCAATCATCCATAATCTCCTGAAGAAAAGAGATAATAATTTTGGCAGACCTGGCAGCATCCACCTCTGACACAGGTATCTACCCCTGTGATAAATGCTGAGCTTAAGGTCCTTCATCTTTAGCTGCCTGACATTTTTTTCCCTCCTCTGGATATTGTACTTTGTCCTCTCATTCAGCTCTTTGGCTGCCAAGTTCAAAACCAAACAGATTTACTTAGGAATTTAATAAATAGATATTTGTTAACCCAATTTACTTTGACTTGATTGCAGTAAACTCTAAACTCTGTAGCAGATTAGGAAACATTCATGTGACCAACTTGAGAGGCTGGAGGAAGCAGTGGTGATAAATGACATATGACTGTGAGGGTGCTTTAATTTACATCAGCATGAGGAAAAACTATCAGCAAAAGAAAGAGTGAGTGAATGATACTGTCCTTCAGCAACTCTTCCCAGGCTCCATTTCTAAACCAGGGATGTTGGTGCTGTTGCTGACCATGGCCTGTGTGATCCCAAGAGGAATGTTGGTTGTTTCCACAGCCATGGAAAGCTTTAGCTGAGTGGTGCAGACACAGATTGCACTTTCACCCAGAAAGGGGAGGTTTTGACACACCTGGAGATTCTCTGTGAGTACATCTCCAAAAAGAAATAATTGAAGCCATCAGTGGTCTGGTATCAGCTGGAGTACAGCATGGGTAGTAGCCTCAGACTCAGTTTTCTATACTTAGGGCTTAAAACTAGAACATTGCTGAGCTTCAGACTGTATCATCACCAAAAGGCTTCCACTGCTCCAGCATGAGACAGTTTGGGAATTACTGGTGGCCTTTGCCAGGGAATGCAGCACAAGGGAGCCTCCTCTAGCACTCAGAAATCTAAGAAGTTTACAACATTCTGTCACACGTGGATTTTATTTGAAGCCTGTACAAGAAGTTGCATTTCACTGCTGAAAATTTGTAAGAACATTTTTCCTACCCCAAGAAATCTGAAAAGATATCAAGATAGGAATGTTACACTCTATGGCACTATATTAAACAAGCAGCTTTTTAGTTTAATCCTAGAAATGCTCAGCAGAGAAAGATGCCTTGAATAAAAGGAAGTATTTCACTTTAAACAAATTTCAAACTTCAAATTATTATTATTTCAAATAAAACAAATTGCTAAAAATAGTGGAGGGGAAGAGAGAAAAGAGAAGGAACAGACCTAATAATTTCAGCTGTCCTGTTAAAGGAGGACTGATTTTCAGGAATTCTGAGAAAACAGCTACACACTGATTCTGAAAATCATAACCTACCATATAAATGTAGCTATTTCCTCATGAGTGTTGGATGCAGAGTTTATTATAATGTTTTTGTCTTTTAACATAATAAACAATTGGAATTGTTGCTTGTTGAAAGCATTCTGTTTTGTTTCTCTCCTGAGCTGAATTTAAATCATTGGCACTCTTATAAGGAAAGCTGTAAGAGAAATTGACTAAAACAAAAGGAAAGGCATTTTTAAAATAGGATGCTTGAGTCTTCCTTAGAAATCATATATATTTTAAAAAGCAATATGTGTTTAAAATACCCAATGTGATGATTTATTCCACACAGAAAATATGCTGTAGCATATTCTGAATTATTTTAAGTAGGTAAAAACTGGAATTTCTGTCAGATTAGAAGCTGCATTTTCTGATTTTCATTCTGAGTTTAAATGGTAAAAATAGCAGGAAAGAAATTCTTCCCATAGAACAGAAAATTCCATTTCAGATATCTCCAGCCTATAGGTCTGCACAAATGCAGCTGTCTCCCTTTAACACAGGATGTGCTTTTAGGTTGGTTTGTTGCAGTTTGTGCCCAAGGACTCTGTGTGACCTTTATGTTGACTTCAGAGATGGGGTGAGGGCAGGAGGAAAGGCCTGGGCAATGTGGAGGGAAGGGAGCAGCTTCTCTCTGGTGATGTGCCCAGCGTGGAAAGGTGTTGGGGAATGTGAGGATATGAGAGCAGCAGAGGAAAGAGGAGGAGCAGGAGCAAAACCCTCAAGGTGGCAGGAGGAGGGCGCCTTTGCTTTGGGTTTTTGTGGCTATAAAGCCCAGGAAGCTGCAAGGGAGCTGCTGAACTAGAAAATAATACTGGAGGGATTAAGTTACCTTTCAAGGACAGAAGCAAGAGGAGTGTTTTCAAACCTTTTTAATATATCTTTCCACTACATTTCCTATTTAATCTGACACCTTGTTATAGTTTATTATTTTACTGTTCTGATAAATATGTTTTGATATCCTTTGGCACATTTGCTTAAAAAAGTGGGAAAAAAAGTGTGAACAGTTGGTGGTTGAGCAGGTGGCCAGAAAAAACTGTTTTTCCTGAGATGTGCTGAGTTCTTATCCTCATCACCCTCTGAGACATCGTGGCAAATAACACCAGCACCAAGTAATACTCATCACCCAAACTAAAAAGTAAAAATGGCTATCAAACTCTGAATTTGAACTTTCTACTCCTCAAACTCAGTAAATGAAGGTTTTTCCATATGAAACTGTTAAGTACAACCAATCCAGTGCTTCCTCTCTCCCAGCTGTCTTCCTTTTGTTCTCTCCCTCTCGCTTGAACTCTGTCGATGCTGTCTGTGGTGTGTTCCCATTCTTGCCTGCAGAATGTCCTGTTAAGACTGCAGTGATGGTCCCTTGGAAACAACTCCAAGTCCTCCCTTTGTGATACCAGGAATCCATTCTGAGCAACCCCATAAAGAAAGGTAGCTTCACAAGAGCCCACCTCACCTTTGAGAGCACCCTAAATGTGTGATTGCTCTTTGGTAATAATGATTTAAACATTCCTTCTGTACCTTTGGAAATGGAGAAAAGGGGAAAGCTTTTTTTTTTTTTGAAAGACGGGACTCCCATAAAGAGACCAGCTAATCTACTTGATTTATAGTAGCCTGAAAAGTCTGTACAAAGAAAGCAAGAAACTGGTAAACAGAAGAGACATCTCAAGGTTGTGCATTTATGGTTCACTTGTGCTGAGGTACATAGTTACAAGCAAGTATATAGGGAAATCTGCTCAGGTAATTTAGCCTAACAGTGAAAACCACCCTCCTAAACTATGCTTTAGGCTGGATCTCAACGTCCATGACCTCTCCTATGTCCTTGGCACTTTTTTTAAAAATTCAGGATCCCCAGACTGCTATGAGAATTTGTAACCAATTCCTGTGAGGAGGCGGTAGCCTACATAGGAGCAGCTCTGCCCTATCAGTGTTTAGGGGAGTGTCACAGAAGTGCACAAACCTTCTTTATTTGTGCCACTGATGCCACAGCAGTGGGAGCATCCCATTTAGCAGCAGACAGTGTTAGGTTTGTTATATTCTTTCCCCAGTTCCTCAGAACCTCTCTCAGTCTGAATAACAGAGAGTGAAGTTGTCAGAAGTATGGTCTGTGCCCGAGCTGTGAATGAAGGAGAGAATCACCATAAGTAAAACCAGACAAAACACAGTCACCAAAAAATTCAATTGGCTGTTATGAAGAAATGAGAGTCAATTAATGAACTGTAACGTTAAATAAACGGATCTTTTCTGGTCATAAAAAGGGTGTAAATTATTAGTCCATATACTTCAGAGTTTTAGTGGGAGAGACTTCTTTGCAAAGATAAATTGGTTTTTGTCTAAATACATCCTAAAATACAGGCACAAATCGACGTTCAGTGACAGTTTCAGAACCACTCCCACTCGGGAAGAAAAGGAGGAATTGGGACCATTCGGGTTGTGTAACTTTCCCCATCAACATGGTGTACACTGTCTCTGGGGTTTTCCTTCTTTTCTTCTGAAAGGAGACTTTTAAGTTTTTTAGAGGAAGACTAACACCTTATCTGTTTTATTCATGGCACTAAGAAGCTTGTAGCTTTCTTTTTGCTCTCAGATGTTGCCCATTTTCACTTCATTGAAAGAAAGACTAAGGAAATGCCACCCTTTAGTTTTCAGCAGTGAAAGGCAGGAGGGTGAATTCAGCAGCGGTGGCAGGACAGCCCTGGCCCCCAGAGGCTCAGGATGCCCTTGGCTCAGCACCCTTCTTTACATGCTTTGCTGAGATGAATTTAAAGGCCAATTTTTTAGGACCTTGTAATTTAGCTACTACAGGTGCTTCCAAGCAGGTCCATAAGTATATTTCTGGAGAATGAGAAGTTTATTTCTGCAGGTTACCACAGGAAAATGATTTCCAGGAGTAAATACTATTCTTTTTAAAAAGATTTATTCATGGCCAGGCAGAGAAAAGAAGGTACTACTGCATGTCCAAGTGGCTGACTTTGGAAACCTCCTCCTTCTTCTGTTCTTGCCCTGCCCAGTATCTCTGTTAGCACTTGATGTGTCTTCTCCACAGGTCCACAGGAGACAGACAGATGCAGTTAAACTTTTAAAAACCAATTGGCAAAGGTTAAGAAGGCTAAGCCAGGCTTGCTCTTGCATCTTGGTCAAGAGTCTATTGGTTTCCCTATAGATAGCTGCTATGAAAATAAATACCTGGGTTTTACAATGACTGAGATTATTTTTTATTTACACTTTAATTTTCCCCTTCCTATGGTCTTCACCAGCAGTATTTGAACTTCCTGATATGCAGCCTTTACCTCACAGGAGAACCATCACTGTCCACTGGGATGCTCTTATTACAGCATTCCCAGTCCCACCTGGCATTTTAGAGCTTGAATTCTACTCATCCAGTCTGACCACAGATTTAAATAGGAACAGAAGTAATGANCCTTAAAATGAAAAGCTTTACCAAATCAATTTTTCAAAGGGTTGTGGGATCAGAGCTTTTAACCTCTGGCACACAGATTCTGAAGTTGACCACGGATCACAAAGTTCACTAAAGCTGACTGACAGCAGGCTTATGCTTATTGTATGTACCTTCCCAGGAAAATAATTAAGAAAACTCAAATGAAAATAAAAAATTGAAAACTGCTGGTGCAAGATATTTCCACGTTTGCTTAAGATCTGCTGAGCTGACTGGAAACTTGCTGCACTTGGAGCCTTTTGTAATAGAACAAAAGTGCAAATAATTTGCCATTTGATCAATATTTCTGTGCTTCCTCCCTTTCCCCCAACATTTTCTGAGTAAGAGGCTGCTGCCCCATGGCATTTTTCCAGTGTTTTGTTCGTAAGTGTCTCATATCATTGTTGACCTGTATTCAGTCACTAAAAATGTTTTCAGAACTGTGTTTGTTGGTGACATTAGTGTGAAATATGGAGGAGCATCCCAGAGAGTTATCTGGGATCACCCCTGGAAGGCATGTGGCTCCTGAGGGAAGATCAGGGAAAAGGCAAAGCTCTGGTGCTCTCTCCTGAGCTCCCTCTGGCAAGAGGAGCCCTGAAGGAGCACTATGCTCTCCTCCTGAGGATCCACCAGGGCTTGGGAAGCCCTCACCTTGCACAGCCTGCTTCTCCACTTGGGAAGGCAAGGACAGGGACTGGGAAGGTAACAAAACAGCTACTCACCTCCTAAAGTTAATTAGAAAATAAAAATAGATATGGTAATTTTCAGAGAGCAGTGAAAGAGATGTTCCACTTTTTGCAGAGATGGTCACAGAGCTGTTACCTAGTGTGATGCACAGAAGACTCATATCTTTAATTTGGACTTCATTTGCTTTCCAGGAAATGAGTGGGATTACAATTCTGTAATTGTTGGTCAGCATGCAACTAAAGTTTCTGTGCTTCATCAGCCACTGAGCATTGGTTGTTATTTCAGCTTGTTATACTTCCATTCCTCTGGAAAATTTTCACAGATCAATAAGTTGGTGTCATAAAAGCAGGATTCCTTGGACATCTGTAAGGATCTCTTCACAATCTGTGGAACCAGCTATATCACAGATTTCACTTCTGGAGAATTTCACTTTAGCTGTGCAGAGAATTTTCAGTCTTTGTACTGGAGCGCTGCTAATTGTTTGCACAGTTAATTAAACTATGGGTGAGGTATTTGGTTAAATATCCATGTGTAATGCACATATTGACTGTTTCAAGGTGAATACTTTTCTAAATCATGAGCTATTGAATGTTGACTCACCGTGGTCCATTTTCTCTAATTGGCTTGAAGCTCCTCTCTATTGCTTGATATGATATAAGGTGTTTTTACCCCCCACTAAAACATTACTGCCTCTAAATATGAACATTAGTGGGTGTGTTGTGCAGGGAGGAGACTGTCCTGGGTACACATTTGGGTTGGTAATTGGTTGGGGTGCACCTTCTCTCTGCATCAAAGCAGTGGGTGAAGCCTGGAGGTCTCCAGTGCTCCTCAGTCACGTTGTGGAAGCACAGCAGAGTCTTTCTCATGAGCTCAAGGTGTTTCTTTCTTCCAGGGAGGACCCTGACTATGTAAGCAAAGGGTTTAGAAAGGGTTTTTTCTATATGAAATGACAGCCAAACTATACAGTTTTTGGTAAACCTCTGCAAGATTCCTCACTGGGTAGCAGTAGTCATGAGGTTCAATAAGTTATCCTGGCTTCCTGGGATGTGATAAATGTACAGTGATTCCTCAACCCTTGCAAAACCTGTCATTCCATTCAAAGCCACCATTCAAAATACCCTGCATGTCAGAACATCCATTCAGAGATGGATTGATGAGGAACACTAGCCCTCAGATGATATATCCTAAGTCAACAGAAGTTCAGAAAGAATTATGCATTTGTAGATA
>VZTT01008795.1:42428-68209 GCA_013400855.1 Buphagus erythrorhynchus
TTAAAAACCTCCAGGGATGGTGACTCCACCACTGCCCTGGGCAGCCTGTTCCTGCGTTTGACATTCCTTTCACTGAAGAAGTTTTTCCTAATGGCTGATCTAAACCTCCCCTGGCACAACTCGAGGCCACTTCCTCTCATACCTTCACTTGTACACTTGAGAGAAGATCCTGGCCTCCTCCCAGCCTTCTTCCAGGTCATTGTAGAGAGCAATAAGGTCTCCCCTGAGCCTCCTTTTCTCCAGAATTAACACTACCAGTTCCCTCAGCCTCCCCTCATCAGACTTGTGCTCCAGATTTTTCACCAGCNTTGACTTCCCTTTGCCTGCACAATGAGGGACCATCTTGATGTAAGGCCATTGCATGTGTAGTTTACAGAGCAAATCACTGTGTGAGGTGAAGGCATGAGAAAATTAGGTTCTAAGACAGCATGCCATAAATCTTGCTTTATAGGACAGGATGCTCTGGGTTGCTAGAATTATCTTGTTATAAAGGCAATGAGATAGAAAAGCAAATAGTGGCTCAGTTTTGAAGCACTTCAGTCCCTTGGATGGGGGAAAGAAATTTCTCTCAACTCTGTCAGCCAGAATGCATTGCTCTGTGCCCACAAGTGCATCCCCATGTCCGTGTATTACACACACACATTTCCCATTGCAGAAGCATTTGATGCTCTGCCATGTCACTGGGGTGAATGTGCTCTGTTCCTCCTTCCTCTCTAACGAGATTCTGCTTTGAGACAGACCTTGTCAGAGGCTAATTATAACAAATGTTTGGAAATATTTGCTCCAGAATAACCTTTGGCTCTAAGATGGATCACTTGTGAGAGGCAGGTCCCCTGGCAGAGCCCTGGAGATCAAGTTCTGCTTCAGAGCAATGTGTAAGATTCAATAATGGCACTGTGTACTGGGCTGACCAAGTATGGCAGCTTCTGATTGATTTCTTTTCCTCTTCAAGCCTTGCCTGTCACGATCAGCTAATTAAAAGTGCAGTAATCTGATATAATCTCTTTCCCAGTTGGTGCGACAGTTGGCTCTCTAACAGAAATAATTGATTTGTAAACTGCCAAACTTCAGACATTTAGACTTGCATTGTCTCCTCTAAACCATGTCTAACAGGCAAAATTTGTCTCCTGATGCATCAAATGACCCACACAACAAAATTAATTTAGCCTTCACTGCTATGGAGAATCAATAGAAAAGAAATAGATAAATTTTAAAATGTAATAAAAGTCTGGAGGAAAAGCAAATAAACATGGATACAGTCTGTTTGTGCAAAGTCAGCAGTGTGTCACCACTTGGCTCCCCTCAGTTTTTTTACTGCTGTTATTGAAGAAGAGATAGTTACCTTTCCAATGTGATTGTCTTTACACTTCAAATCACACTATTTTTTTTTCCTTTTTCAAATATAGTTCAAACCTCATGTAACAATGTGTGGCTCTCAGGGGCTGGTGACCCAAACAATAGAATCCTTCTGCCAAGGAACAAAACAATAACCTTGGTTATTTTTTTCTTACATTAAGGATTCTTCCTTATTATTAAGGATAGCATATCATTAGTTAAGTGTCCTTTGTGTAGGCCAATACCTCCTTTTTTGTAGGACACAGATATCTGAGTTAGAAGAGGTTTAAGTGTCATAAAAAGAACAGCACTGGAATAGTTACTGAAATTCTCTACCACAGAAGTTCCTAGCAGAGGTATCTGCTGCCTCCTGAAGTTCAGTTCTTAATTAATTAATAGACTCTGGATTCTGTGCACAGCAGTTGATTTTTTGCCTCTTTATCTCCCATGCTTTTATTTTCCATGAGTAGTCTCTAGTTTTGTGTGTGATTTTGGTTAAAGTACTACAAGTACTACTTTAAATATAAATAAATTTTACAAATGAATTGGTTCACCTCCTAAGGGATTTGAATCTGAGATTCACGCCATTAAGGGGTTTAACTTTGTAGCTTTCAATGGCCAGCTAGCTCTTAAATGCACTAAAATGAGGGTAGCTGAAGCCTATGGATGGGTTTGAGATGTTCAGATGGACAAAGCGTATTTAATTAGATATGTATTCTACTCTGCATGTAAATTCAGTTCAAGAAAATACTTCTTCTGGTAAATATCTAAGAAATCTTGTCTAGATTTCCTCCAAAGATGTTCTCTCTCCCCAGATATCTAAAATATTGAGTTCATATTTAATCAATGACAAAACTGTAGAGATTTCAAAGTTGCATTTGGTGCTTTCTCTCTTTTAGAGTTGGGCATCTACTTCAACTACAGATTTCATTTGGCCAACTTTTTTTTTTTTCCAAATTCTTAGCCTGTATAATTTTTTTTTTTTTTTTTTAATCCAGAAAGGAGGGTGAGAAATGCATATTATCAACCACTCATCTTCATCCTGTTACCAGTTTGGGTAATTCCAAGCAGAGCAGGCTCCAAGCAGCCTCCTTTAATTGCCTTCTCACAGGTCTTGTCTCAATGCCTGCCTTGGACAGGGCTTGCCCTTCATTTTGCCACCACAGGCCCAGCAATTCCCACTTCAGCCCAAGCACAGGTAGAGCAAATTCTCAGGAATTGTTTGGATTTGGAGAACTTTAATGTACAGTTTGGAGGTGCACCAGGCACACAGATGTGTGCACGTAGAAATGTGTGAGAGCAGGACATCAAAGCCCAGCAAAAATAGCTGACAGCATTCATCAATACAGTAATTTTCCCATTTTTATATGTAGGCCATAATGGTTTTTTATGGATGTACAAAAGTGATTCTTTGGGTTTTTTGCTTAAGTGGAAATAATAACTTATAACACCCCCACCCCCGCCCTGTACTCAGATTTCTCTCTATTCTATATCTTGAGGTATGTTATCTTTTGGACCAAATAAATTAGCAGTTTGCCCCACCCTTAGAAATGTATAATAAACAATATTTCCATGTTTTCCTACAGCCAAAAGTTTTAAAAATTGGTATTTCTCTATATGTACCTGTGCAATAAAGTATCAAAATCTGAATCATGTTTTAAGAGAAATGAAAATGTATAATTACCTCTAAAAGGAAAGGGCATAAATTATCCCTAATTGCCATATATCCTTCTCATCTACAATGAGGAGGACAACATTATTTCCAGCATAGCCTAAATCATGTTCCTGAGTCAAGCCAAATGACATTGAGGAATTAATTACTGAGGCATTCAAAGTGACTACACAAAGATTTCCTGAAGGACTAGTATGGATTAATCATGACATCTCAAGGTGTTACCCTTAATAGGATTTCCAAAGATTTGATCTATGAGTAAATTTTGAGCTCATGAATACCACGTGAGTCTGGGTGCATTTTCCCATTACAGCTGTGGCAACAGAGACTTGCCTGCTTTTCAAGTTGTTAGTGAGCATGAATGTCTGGTGGTAACTTTAAAGACCTACTATTTATTCAATAAATAGTGAAGTTTTTCACTCTGTAAGCTGAAATTACACTACCTGGAGATTTCTATATAGGTATGTGCCATATATAATAGGACATGCTTTTCTGAGTGAAAGAACTGGATTGTATGAAGATTTAGTGCTCTGGAAAATTAATGTCTCTAATATTGGTTATCAGGTTATTTGTTATGAGGCTACACATCTACTTGATCAAGATAGTTCAAATAAATAATCAGTGGGATATGTAATCTATGGGGATTCAGTGAGCCCTGTGATAGAAACAAAAAAGAGAGATTTTAGAAACTTTGGTTTGGCTTCCTTTAGAGAAAGAGTATTGTGCTGCAAAATAAAAATGTTTTTCACATATAGGTATTACTGTGAAATTAACTTTAAGGAAGGACTTGAGAGTGTTAAGAAAAGATTTCACTGACCAAAAGATACTGTGATAACTTGAAATCCAGTTCTACATCAAAAAATGATAAACTGTTCATAAATCTAAATGAACACATTAGAAGAAGAAATAAAGAGCAGCAGAATATGCCTGGTGTTTTGTCCACTCTTTGGATTGCTTTTTAAAGTAATTAAATTTTCACAAATTATTTTTACATCTTTTGATCATAGGCATATATATACAATATGACTCGAGCATGATGTATAGATTTAACTGTGATAATTGTATTTTTACTGAGACAGAGGCCTCAGTCTTGCAAACACAATTTACTTTCAGGGCAAATAAAATGCTCATCTTCATAAATCAAAGCCTATAAAAATAAGCATTTATTTTGATTCATTTGAGACATGGTTTGAGTTTTGTGTGGGTTCCTTTATTCCAAGTTATCATAACTTTACATCTCATGGTAAAGGGATGAGTTTCAGCTCTTTTGCAAACTGCTGATGTCCCACATTGCTTCAGGCACATTTCAGTACCCAATAGCAGACTGACCTTATGGGAATTACTGATTCCTTGGCCTGGCAGCCACATTGGCCATAATATCCATCAGCTTTGGGCAGAATGAGTTTCCATTTTTGGGGCTCAGTTCTTTCTGCGAGCCCAGAGTGTTCTTGAACTGCATCTGTGCCCCTTGCAAGAGGGATCACCCAGGTGTGTGTGTGACCCATAGATGTGTCAGCATCAAATGCCCACGGGGCTGAGGTTTGCCCTGTGCATCTCTGTTAGTGTGGCTCTCAGATTAACACTTAGTCCTCAGTTAATCCTTAGATTTACTGATATCTAGCACCTTTACTGACTGTGACCAGAATTTTAAATTCAAGGTGTTCATTCCTGGTTTTACTCGCAAAGATGAGCATTAGACGTCAGCAAAAATGATTGCAAATCAGAAACCTCAGCTTCTGGGGTCTGCAACGAGTTGGGTTTTGTGAGGGAGTTGGCAATTTTGGAGGCACAATCATCAAATCTGTCAGACAGCTGAATTAATAGAATTCCACTGAAAATAATATAATGGAGATACTTTGTAATATTTGAGGGTCTAGAAACCTAGATGTAAATGTTTGCCTTTTGGATAAGGACAAATAAAGGGATAAATAGTTAAATATTTCCATATTTATAGATGTGTGTGCATGAAGATACAGACAGATCAAAACAGATTGTAGAAGCAAGTGTGTATTCACACAATTAGAAAATAGCTAGAAGACAGTGTTTTAACATCCTCTCTTTTTTGACTTATACTTCCAACACTAAGCCTTACCCTCTGTAAAAGTTTAAAAGAAAATATTCTCTCATAAAGCTATTACTTTAAAATCTATCAATAAGTTCAAAAAGAGCAGCTTTGAACCATGTTGCTTTGGTTTTTCTTTCTTCAGGGATTGGCGAAACTGTCAAAACAAATAAGCATTACACTTTTATAAAATACATACATTATAAAATGCATGATGACATAACGAGTCTTGCACACAACCTAACCCAGAACAGTATTCACATGGCCCTTCTTCATAAAGGATAAAAAAAAAAAAGTGTCATTTTATAATAAAACAAAACGCCCTCTTGTCTCCCCAGACATTTCAGAGTGGATGAGAATAAAAAGTTCTGTCTGTACAGGGTGGTGCCTCCCTGCAGTGAACAGCCCTGCTGACAAGAATTGCCCCCAGGATTTCTTACAGCAGCCTCAAAGGTGTCTGAGTTTCCCTGAAACAGCCAGCAAAGAGACTGTGTTGGTCTGTGGGCACTCGGGTGCTTGCCCACATCCTCACCTCACCGGGATGGTCCAGCATCCCAGGCAGCTGGAATTAGCATCCATTGGCACACACAGTCAGGGCCCTTCCTGAGAACTGCTACTGCTGCTGTTTCAGGCTATGACAAAGTGAAAATCAAACCCATGCTGAAGTGGTGAGGCCAGTTCCTGATGACTGTGCCACCTCCCTGGCCTGGAGCTGGTCAGAGGGACAGGGAGAGCCCCACAGTGACCCAGCCCTTGCGTTCCTTCAGGCACCATCCACCTCAGTATTTAAATGAATATTAAAAAGGGTCAGCTGCCTTCTCCAGGTCCTGTGATCTGGAGTCTGATAACATATAGCTAATATTAAATAGTGAGGAAAAAAAAAAACCTTCTCCCCTAGTTCACCCTCATTTTTTTAATTACACAGTTTTGAAAAGGTGTTGAAGAGGTGCTAATCCAAGCAATTATTGTTTATTGCAGACTATTGTTAAATCAAGCACTGCAGAGAAGCAAAACACTACCCACTTATTCCCTATCCTTTTAACTCTTTCTTACTAAAAATTGTATTTAAATTTTGAATACTATAAGCACAGACTATTTTCTGTTTATTATAATAATTTCTTTTGGTATATTTTTGCTACATTTCAGGATGTTCTTTCTACACCATTGGCTGTTCCAGTAATCTCAGGTTTCAGTGAATGGGAGAGATCAGGCTCAGGTGTGGCCTGTGGGTGAGGTCCTGGGATAGGACTCCAGCCTTGAACAATTACAAATCTTTTTCTTGAGCAGTTGTGGTTATGGCACATGAAGGAAATGAGATATAATCGTTTATGGCCTTGATGTGGGGAGAAGGTTTGCCAGGAGTGAGCTACTGTAGGGCACACATTACAGTTCTGGATCTGGTAGGATTCGCTTTTTTAAAAGCTTTGGTGCAACCCATTACTGCTGGGGCAGATTATTGGGTTAATTGGCAGGATTGAACCTGCAGCAGCCCCGGTGATGTCAATGGGACACACCTGGGGGTGGGTGATGGCAATGGGACACACCTGGGGGTGGCCGATGGCAATGGGACACACCTGGGAGTGGCCGATGGCAATGGGACACACCTGGGAGTGGCCGATGGCAATGGGACACACCTGGGGTGGGTGATGGCAATGGGGCACACCTGGGAGTGGCCGATGGCAATGGGACACACCTGGGAGTGGGTGATGGCAATGGGACACACCTGGGGTGGGTGATGGCAATGGGACACACCTGGGGGTGGGAGGGCCAGGCCAGTCTATATCTGCAGGAGCTGCTGGTGCTTGTGTTTCATTTTGGATGGTGCTGCTGGAGATGGAGGCAGTTTCGAATTTTTGGAAGAGAGGAGGAAAGGTAAGTTGTTGGGAGTGGAGCTTGGGGGGAGATGTGCGGGGGCTTTAGCCGCTCTAATGTTAGCTAGGCTACTTCCCCTTAGCTGTAGGGGTGTGTTATTTGCAGATAATTTCACGATGAGCAATAATTTAATGTAGCTAATTTCACATCTTAATGGTGTTTCTAGAGCTATGGGAGAAGGTCTGGAAATGTGGAGAGGCAGGTGCCTCTGTAAGACCTGTGGTCTGTCGTTCTGCAGCCACAGGGAGGAGCTTGGGCTTGGGTTGTTTGTGTTTTCTTTTTGTTAGAACAAGCTGTGAAAAGTGCAGCTTTAGGCTTTCATTGCCTGTTGAAAGCAAAAGACAGCCTTCCTTTTATTATCTAAACTATTGTCTCGGTTAATTGCTCAAATGAGCTCTTGTAACAAAACTATGTTGTGAAAACTTGGTCACTTGTGCTCTTTGTGAGTTTGTATGGGCAAACCCAGCAAAAGGTATAGAAAAATATTTCAATGAACTGCGATAAGCAGAAGTTTTGACTATGTTTGTGGAATTAGTATGGTGTAATGCTTTATTGGCTGCTTTGCTTTTGAGAAGTGGCCATCGATAAATGGTTAGCACTGGGATATCTCAGGAACCATCTCTAGGCAGTTAATTTCACCTGGGAAAAAGCAAACAATGAACAGTTTTAATTAAGATACTGTATTTGAAAGCAGATTTTTTGCTGGCTTGTCTCAGCTATGTATTTCATCACCTGGCTCTTGTTGCTAAGCCATGATTTGGGGGCTCTGAAGGATTTGTTGGCTGAGTGTGGTAATGGCAGCTGACACAGCTGATGTTCTTTCCACAAGGTACTCCTGTAATGAGCCCCTGGAGTATTCTGGTACTTGAGCAAGGAGCTGCTGAAGGATCAGTGGTGTGTACGGCGGCTTTTTGAAGTTTTGTTATGTATATTTACACTTAAGTGTCTAAAGTAGCAAATCATTACTATTCGTTCTGTAGCTGGGTGAGGTTAACAGCGTGGATTTCTTCTGTGCACTGCTGTTTGATCCGAATTTGCTTCATCTCTTGCAGTTGTTTGTAGGAAAAACTGGGCTAATTCACATTCTGCATTTATAGGCAGGATGCCACCAGAGTGGTTCTTCCCTAGACAGAGCTTATAGAGAGAGCCCTGATTTTCAGAAATCAATAAAATTTTTACAGGGCTTCCTTTCTTCTTCCAAGATTGTAATGGACATGGCGATCTATGGTTTTGGGGCATAGTGTAGGTAGGTTTAAACCACAAACGTATTTGATTGCAGCTATGCTGAGTGTGTCCAGTGGAGCTGTTCCACACAGTGCCCTTGAGGTGATGGACAGGTTGTCACAAATAACTTGAGGATATTTCCCTTTAGCGTGGCACAACGAAGCTCTGGGAGCCAAGAGTCGAATGTGACTTGAGTGCTTAGCCCAGTCCCTTGGTATGGAAAATACATTCCAAGAAAAGTGTTTTTATTCAGTGTATGCTGCTTTTCTCAGATTTTAGCATGTGTGTGTCCTGTTGGATGCATGAAGGTATTGGCTTGGTGTTTGCCTTCAGTGAGATCTGGTCTGGTTATTCCTGAACTCGTGCTGAGGTGTCACTTGCTCAGTTTCTCAACAAGTTGCTGTTTTTCAGTTTAGAAAGCCTGAAATTCTTATTGCGGTTTCTTCAATAGAAATTGCACAGAAATAGAATGTATTGTTTAAAAAGCATAACCGGAAAAATAAAGTTGGCTCGTTAGAATCTCTGCTTAAAATGAAATGGTGCCAACAAAGCAGAATTCTGTGGCAGCTCTAGGCTAATGTAACCTTGTGGAGGGTTGAACAGGACAGAAAAAGCTGTAGAATTCCTGTTTTAATACATTCTGGCAATTCAAGGTCAAACCATTTTGATTCAGGTCATTTGTTATATCAACACCAACAATGACAATACTTTTACTTTTTACACTCCAGAAATCTATAGTACTAAAACGCATTTCTTTATGTAAATCTCTGCAAATAAAACAAGTATAAAATATCAGTGCCTTGTGGTTCGCAGCTTAGTGTGTGAAGGGGCAAGAACTCAGCCAAAGAGTGAGTTTCTCCAAACAAAGGCTGTTGCTTTTATTGTTGTTTTAAATCTGTGGGAAATCTGCCTGTGATAGGAATTTTTGAAATTGCCTATATGACGAGGAATATCTCTTCCTCTTTTCTGCAATTTTTTTTTTTTCTCCTGAAGGAGATAAGTTTTTGTTCTATGCTCAAAGTTATCTTTCTGAATTATAAATGTCTGTTGTTTACATAGCTCTCTCTTGCTAAAAGACACTGATCTGCTGCTGGAATATTCTAAAATAACCTTCTCCCAACTTCTGCGTTAATCAGCTTTTCTTCACAATAGAACATTTAGCAGTATCAAATAATGGTTTCAGACAAGCTTTCACACTAAAAATCCCCTGTTCTGAACTACTAATTAATAACTTTAAAGTTTAATTTGATTTTTACCTTATATATTCTATTTGTGGTAGTACGATGCAACATTTAATACGACTATGCACTTCTGAGTATTTTAAGAACAGAAAAAAAATATATAGGTACTGTTAAGAAATAATTATTTAATTTACATATTTGTGTCCCTTTGGGAAAATGGGGTGACAAGTATTTCCCAGGAAGCTTTCCCATGGGCCAAGCAGTGAGGTTAGTATCATCCTCACCCCTGAGATCCAGCTGTATGCACATTCTCAATTAAAGTGTTTTCAACATGACTTACATGTTCTCAACTATGATCAGGAAAAAAAAAGGGAAAATATATAAATGTAAAGGAGCAATATTATTATAATGAAGTTAAAACACTTGATTAAAAGGAAGGTAAACATATGGCTCAAAGCTGATTTACATTTTTTAAGCTGCTTCCTGTCTCATCTGGTTTAATTTCATTGTAATCATGATTTTCTAATGTAAACCCCAAACAGATTCAAATGTAGGCACTAGTGATACTAGACTACAGTGCTCTGGATTTCTTCATTATGTCATTGCTGATTACAAATATTTTAGCAAATCTGAGTTTCTTTAGCCTTGTATAAGTAGTTCAGATCCATATTTACTTGTAAATTATTTCTTTTTGATTCCTGGTGGAGTAACTTGAAGTCAACTTCAAGGCATTTAAACCTCAAATTTTAAACGATACTAAGTAAGATGTTGGCCCCTGCTTATCTCAGTGGTTTTGTTCATGTATGTGTAAATACTCAGCTGAGGCTTCTGTCTGGATTTTTGCTGAAGTTTGTCAGAAGAAATAGAAGGAGGGTTTTAGCTTAAGATGTATTTGGAATAGGGGAGAGAAGGCAGGGGAAGAGATTGAAAGTAGCTGCAGCTAATAATTTTTCTTCAGAAAGGCTTAATTTTGGTCTGGGAACATGACTTAATCTCACTCTTGATAGCATTGCTCCTGGGAATTCAAGACTTGATGAGAAAGGCATTATCCATAGTGCTGTGGGCCAGAAAGAGGAAAATCTCAGACTCCATCAAAAGGCAATTCTAACATGGTAAAGGAAAATGCTACAACAAAAGCAAACTTTGAGGATTAAATTTATATAATTATGGAGTGTAACAATGCAGAACACAGTAATTTCTTTGGCTGCTGACTGTATTGTCTGGGTCTTTGTCATACCAAAGTCCTTTTTTTTGCACCTAGCAAAGAACCATTCATGGCAGACAGGGAACAAATTGCTGCTTTCACAAGCTTAAAACTTGTGAAGTCATTATGTGAAGAAAGTTCTTGCTAGAAGAACATGTAAAATTGCTATGTGTATGAGTGAGATATATAGTACTTTTATTATATAAATTAGGATTATATTGAATGTTAATTTTGGCTGATGTAGAATGATTCAAATTGTTGAGAGCAGCTCTTCAGTCTTGGAGTGTTTATCTCTGGGTGTCATTATCTCAAAGCTGAGAGAATGCCCATCATAGAGATTTCACAAATAGCCACTGTCATTTGACAACCAAACATACCATTAATTTTTTAAATATGATGGCTGACAATAACTTAAATATGTAGTGGAAAAAAATACATAGCTGTGATCTACCTGGAAAAAAAACATTCCACATTAAATTTTCTTTTGGCTTTTCTTTTTGTTGGATGACAGAAGGGTTTAACATGCTACAAAGTTTTAATCATTTCAAAACATTCATAAGCAGAACCACTCCAGAATAAATTTGCTAACTTCATAAGGAAATTTTAGTTGTGGTTCAAGTTTATCAGTTTGAGAGGTGGAGCTCTTCAGTGGCTCCTAGGTTTTTACACTGTGAGTAATTTTGCTTTTCATCTTTATTAAAAATGGAGAGGGCACCAGAATCAACAAATTTATTGAATCAGAGTTGTTTTTACTTTTTTCTGGTCAGTGCCCAAAAGCTCTTTTGTGAACTAAGCTGCTGATCTACAATGTACTTCAGTCTAACAAAACTTATATTAGCTAGGAATTCTTTATACGGTGAAATAAAAAATAAAATTGGCAATAGTTAGGGTAGGTAATTTTCTCCAGCATTTGAGTTTGTACCATTTTATACCACAGGAACAGAAATTAAAACTAGCTTTTTCTGGAAGGTGGGCTCAAGGCAGTTTCAGTATCCAGCCTTACTTTGTATCTTAACGAGGGGTGGAGTGATTCCAGTGCAAGTGATTTTTGTAGACTAATTAGCTGCATTTTATCTTCCTGGTCAAAAACCAACTTGGTGTCACAATGATGGTGTGCATGAACCTACCCTGTGAATAGTAGGCATCATTTTAAAAAGTCAAAAAACTCACTTAACTCTCAACATGAAGCAAGCAAACAAGCTCCTACTCATAGAAGGGACTAAAGAGTAATAAAAATCTGACATTGTATTGCTGGCTGTCTGCACTATTTTTGACTCATATATGCTGTAATGATTTTTCACGTTGTTTTTCAAGCTGTAGCAGTTTAATTTTTCTAATCCTTTCCCTTGTTCTCTTATCTTCTAGCCAATACTGTGATTTCAGTTAATAGTTCAGTCATTTATTTTTTGCTCACCTGCTGTCTCACAATGTCTAAAGATAATTTGTGCATATTCACAGCGAATTCCCTGAAAAAAAATATGTATTGACTACAAAGAAGAGCTTTCTTTTGTCTAAATAGCAAGCTTCAATCCAGGCTTTGAACTGAAGTTACTGTGAAGTTGCCATTGACTGCTCAAACTTGTAATTTTCCCTTAGAAGTTGTTTTGTGAAAGAGCTGAGACAGGACTAAAAGCACCCCAGTCCTATTTATTACTGTGTGCTGACTTCCAGCTGGTTTTTCTGTGTTACTGGATTACTCATTTTTACAACTGCCTTAAGAGCCCATGCAGCCACTTAGATGCTGGAATTTGGCTCAGCCTGATGTGACCTTTGTGCATTATTCTGTGTTTTGCATGGCTTTCTTTGTCTCTTCACTCTTTCAGTCTGGAAACCCTTTATATGCTTTCAGATCTCCTCTGTTATTTACCTCATAATTCTACATTTCAGGCCTGAGTAGCGATTTTAGTCACAGAATCATAGAATGGCTGGGGTTGGAAGGGACTTTAAGGATCATGTAGTTCCAACCCCCTGCCATGGGGTAACAATTAATCTGGTAAGGTTTTCTGTGCCAGACTTTTTGCATGGAGAGTAACCTTAAGGAGAATTTCTCCTTTTTACTTGTTCCTTTTGACTTTCATCTTATTTTTCAAAATATTAGTGACCTGATAACTGAGAGGTAGCAGGAATTACTAATTTTATTTTGTAACTGTTTTGAACACTTTTTCTGTTGTAGTCAATTTGTCTGTGACAAACTTGTTACTACATGATCCCATTGTCTTGGTCCTTTACTATTGCTCTGATTTTATTAGGTGAGTTTGGGTTTTTTGGTTTTGTTCTGTTTGTTGTTTTTATTTACATTTCCCCCCAATGTCCTGTATGCACCCTTAGGGGAAGGGACACTTCCTTAATATGTTTAATAACATGTTACACTATGGAGCATGATACAGAATTGACTCTACTTTAGATACTGGATGAAAATGAAAGACAGATGTGGTTTTGTACCTGGTTATGAGTAAGTGAATGTGTTTGTGAGGCTGTGCAGAAAATGTGAATGTCAATGCCAGCACCACTGTGCATGAAGATGCTGTGAGTCATGCAGCCCTACTGAAAAGCAGGAATTCAGAGTCTTAGGAAAGAACTAAAATTTGTAAGCGTGGTGGGTTTACCAAATTAGGAGATGAGAATAAGATGTCAGCTTTTCTGTCCCATTCATAGCAACAGTATTACTTGCTCATGAATTTAAGTTTTTTCCCCTTCAAAGGACCACTGAAATGTACTAGCACATTATATTCAAAGTTCAGTCTTGATTTTGATCCTGATCAAAGAGATAGACTTCAAGTATTTTGACATGTAATCCTTTTTCCTGACTTTGATCATTTCAGATTGAGGTACAAGTAACCACTTCCACTGCCTGTGTTAGCCAAGAATGAAAAGCATCTTATCTGCAGATAATGGATGCTGCTGCTTGGAGCTTCATTCCCATGATATTTTAGTGTAAAAGATGTCTGTAAAAGGAGTCTTTCTCTCCTTTTGCCAGCATTTATCAGCACTGCTGTACTGTGTTGTGAGGGGGGGGGAAAGGTACTTAAAAAAATCTATTAAATAATAATATGGGGGGAACAAATATGAAACCATGAGGGGGTGCATGTGAATTCTATGCAGTACCATGTGAATTAGTCCCTAGGGAGTAATAGACAGTTAAAACAATCAGGCACTTTATTGTCATAATATAAAATTTCTGATGAGGTGGTATCATTAGACAGATCATTACAAACTTTTTCTTCTTGTGTCGTAAAACAGAACTGGTGTTTACTGGGGCTGATATCCTGCACAATAAACTGTGAAAGAGGAATTTATGGAGGCAGCAGAAGCCACTTAAATGTTGCTTGGTGGTGTTGAGTGCTCTAGACAGACTCCAGAAATGAGTGAGCAGAGGTGGGAGCCAAGAGGGTTCTAAACCACCTGTTCTGGTGCTAATGTGCTGTTGCCACCAGGTTACTTGAAAAGAAAGTTCTTGCAGCTCTGCCAATATGCCGGCCCCAAAGCTATAAGGGCTAAACTGTTACCCAGAATACTTATCTGATGTATCACTTTATAAATTTAGGAGCAATAAGTGCTGGGGAAAGACATTTCCTGGCTTTGTTTCTCCATTTTAGTGTGGCTTTAAAAATTTGGAAGAGCTGATTTATACACATTTCTGTTGAGAAATGTGGTGTGTAGGGTTAAATACATTAAAATAGTACAATTTTATAGCCATCAAATAACGTCTGTTTCATCAGAATTTTTGTTTTAATTTTACTTTGCCCTGTATGTCTTCACCTTCCTCGGACAATGTTATTAAGTTTATATTAAGAAGTAAATCCTTCAGTGAGGAGCTTGTATTTTTTCAAAGAAATGTAGAGAAGTGTAGAGAAAGATTAAGTTGTCAAAACTAAGGAATCCCCCATTATTTGAATTTCAATCACAGCTGTAAGCCATTGCCTTCAGCTGCTCATCTCTCTGTTTTTCTGGTTGTTTGCCTTCCTCCTAGGCATTTTTCCTTTGTTTGCCATCAGCTTTTCCTACCCACTGCCCTGGCTTGGTCTCTTTTCCCCTGATCAGGTCCTGTTCTTCCTTGGTCTCTCTGTTTTTCCCTGATCAAGTCCTGTTCTTCCTTGGTCTCTCTGTTTTTCCCTGATCAAGTCCTGTTCTTCCTTGGTCTCTCTCTTTTCCCCTGATCGAGTCCTGTTCTTCCTTGGTTTCTCTTTTTTTCCCTGATCAGGTCCTGTTCTTCCTTGGTTTCTCTTTTTTTCCCTGATCAGGTCCTGTTCTTCCTCCGGAGCTGGATCTCTTGGGAGGGAGATGCTAAGGAGAAAATTTCCTGGCTTGCACTCTTGCTCATGAGTGGCATTTTAGCTGATGGGAGGGACACGAGTGGCAATGGATCACTGTCAGTGCAGGTGACAAGTGTCTGGCAAAGCTGGAATAGCTGCCTGATGCCTGTGCCCCTCTCGTGGGTTACATCTCAGCTTTGCTCCTGCTCCAGGATGGGAGCTGAAAGAGCTCACAATGGCTTTGTGGAGCACATCAGTCCCTGCATAATGCACATAATGCTGTGAGAGTTTTGTGGGACTGGGACTGTTCTTTTTGTGTTTCATGGATGGCAGGACTGAAAAAGAAACAAGTGCCAGCAGGTAATTTTGTTTCCCAAATAGTCCAAGTGTGAAATGTGTGGGCTCCATTTATCATCCCAGCTGAGTCTCTATGGAGACTGACCTGCTTGCGTTTGCCCATTTTGATTTTTTGTTTTTGGTTTGTTTGTTTTCCTTGACTAGATGTTGGAACAAACATTGTTGAGTCTGCATTTCCAAGCATGCAAAAATGATAGATTGCTTTATTTCTTCAAGAAACTCTTTTGTAGGAATTTTTAATTGTAATTAATAAGAGGAGGGGAGAGGAGAGGGGTATAATTTGTTGCAGACATTCTTTGTAAGCAAAAATTGCATTGATACCAACCATGAAGGCAATATACATGAAAAACAACTTTGTAATTTTAGAGGACAGCAATTATGTGATTTATTTTTACATACAGCTATATTAGAGGCCCATCTTTCTTGTTTCAGAGGATGTTTGTTTTAGAAGGCTGCAAGCTCTAAATTCTGAGATGAACTTACCTCAGGTTTACTCTATCACTAATGAGATATAGCAAAGACACAGTGTTTGGTACAGTTTGAGGATCCTCAGTGCTTTGGCAGATCAGATGATATATTAGATATATCAGATTATATATTTCTGCTTTAGCAGATCAGATTTCTGATCACCCTTTGCTGAGCAGTTATTTGGGGGGGCTCTTAACCATGATGGGATTTCCTTTCCTCCAACCTCCTTGGTGTCACTTCAGCCACCACCATGCAGCTGCACTTGCTGCTTCCTAAATGGAGGCAGAAGACAGCACTTGAATACCTTCCTTTCATGTGGTTTCTCCTCTCTTTTGAGAGCCTCTTGGAGAGAAAACAGAGCAGACAATGCTTATCTTCAACTCTGATCTTTTTGGTGTTTGTTAGCAGCTTTCAGTGGCAATGCAAACCTGAATGAGCCTGCCTTTGGAAAGGTACCTAGGTGAATACCAAGAATTTTTTCTAGATGCTTTCAAGAGGTAGCTAATTCTTTAATTTGTCTCAAATAAAAATTTAAGTGCTTTGTTTCTCTGCTTAAACCTACATGACCTTCTGCAAGATTACATATGTTAAACATTCTGGCACTTAAAAACTGAAGCTCTTACCTGACAGTACAGGAGAATTTCAGTATCCTTAAAATAGCCCAAGGAAGGACATGCTTTAATTCCTTTGACCTGCAACATTTTAGTGGCATTTTCTGTTTTGCAGAAGCAGTGATCCATTCCTTCAAAGCTGTCTGTGGCAACCTGTGCATGCAAGGGTGGAAAGGATGGGCTGTGATGAGTGCCATAAAACTGGAGGGAGCGGAGAGAGATGCCTGAAAAATTCTAAATGCTTTATTAATCCCCCTTTCCATAATTTCTGGGAGGGAGGGAAAAGCAGCTCTTTCAAGCTTGGCTAGGCTTAGAATTAGCTGCTGGCTTCCTTTCACTGTGTGCACACCTTCATGGTACTGCTGCTGGCTTGTGAGGAGCTGCAGCTCCTGAGCAGCCAGGCTATTCCTGTGTGCAGAGGGCATAGTTTCATCCCACCTTTACAGATATATTGCTTTGACTTTGTCAGATGAGAGGAAAGTCTCAATGTTACCTCTAATTAGCCATTTTGTTGTTGTTGTTGTTCTTGTTTTCTCTAGTAAAACTTGTTTAATGTCAGCTGTAACTTGCTTTGAATGCCTCCATGTCATTGCTCAAGAAATGAAAGTTGGAGGGGGAAGTGTTTTTCGTAAATTTTATTTTGCTTTTACGAAACAAGAAATTTACGGAAAAGATATCTTTACAACTTATTCTCAGTGTATATGAGAACACCTTAAGCTTTTAGAAGACCTGAGTCATAGCTATCTAAATGTAGCAAGGATGTAGCTTGGGAGGCTGAAGGTTTTTCTCAGTATTTCTCAGTTTTGCATAATATCAGTAAAATAAGCTTATTTATGTTGGTGTGTGAAGCATTTGATCGCCTTTATTCATAGCAACACCAGGAGAGATTTCAATGCACTTGACATATCAGTGTCTCTGAAGGAGTTGAGGCACATTCCAAAATATTCTTGAGGAATGTCTGGTAAAACATCCTTTCCCAACTCTTTCATTGCTATCAAAATTTTCAGTTTAAGGATGACAACTTAAACATTTGGATCCCTTTTGAAAAGGGGAAGGGAACCTATTAAGGTCCACAAGCTGTTGCTTAACCTCCACCTGTTATGTTTTATTCCCTTTCCCACAAAGCAAAATTGCTTCATAAAATGTGGAGTTCTGCTGCCAGAGATGAGAGATCAGTTCAGGTATCAGCTCACTCAGGCTCTCATACACAGGTGATGGTTATTCCCTGAGCTCTGGGATGGTTCCTTTCTGCCAGAATGCACCACAGGTACAGACTCTGCCTTGTCCCTGCACCTTGAGCTCATGGGCATCAGTGTTTTTGCCAGAGGTAGCTTTGTACAGAGGATAAATCTCACTTTTGCTGACTGAAGTTAAAGGGTTATATGCCTAACATCTAGTGCAAGAGATGAATTTTGTCTTTTAAGATCCCTCAGTTTGGGTTTCACTGTGACACAAAAATTTGTTCATCATTTGCTCTCCATTTACAGCTCGCATCTGTTGTATTGCAAAATGAGTCAACATCTTTCTGCATCTTTTGGAACAACATAAGACAGGTTGTAAAGAAAAATTTGTTAATGAAAGCAGACTTAAAAGTCTCTGAAGGGGTTTGTTTCTATGATACTTAGCCTGTCCTGTGGAAAGCAGAAGCCTTTTTTAAAATTTATTATCCCGAATATTTCTGTTAATAAAATAAGGAATGAAAACAATAAGCAATATTATAGTTATGACAGGCTTTGTAAAGGTATATCTTGCTAAGTACAGTGAAGGAAATGGCTCAGATTCCCTTCTCTCCATTTTACTGCTGGCTGCTGTTTGAGGAGGTACCATGAAGTTATGTGTTTGAAAGCAAGGGACAGACTGAAGCCCCAGCCGTGCCATGTGCCAGCATTCCTCAGGGCCCCTCGGATGGATGCCTGAGAGCCCAGCCTGCTGCACAGCACTCTGTTGGAATGGGCCCATGGAGGAACATTTCTGGAGGAATAAGGGGACATGTAGCTGTGCTCAGGTTTATGCCTGTGGCTGATGTATTTCCCAGGGGAGCACACAGTGTTGGTGTCCTGAAGAAAAAAGGTAATTGGCAATGTTGCCATGATCAGTGTTCCCTTGTCAGGTGCTTACAAGAGCAGTGGTATTTTCCAGAGTGGCAGATCTGTACCACGCAGTTTGAACTTGTTAATTATAGATACTGTGACATGTTACAGCTGCTACAGTCAAGTTTTTGCAGTTGTCTGCTTTGCATTGTTAAGAAAAGTTTTTTGCCCTTTCACGCAGAGTTGGGTGTTGCTTTTGCATACAGAACACTTAGCTATTGTAACAGGAAAACTGCTTTTCTTACATTACCAGCCACTCTTCCTGTCATTACCATATGACAAATCTTGAGCTGTATCAGGCTCAATCCCAAATATAACTTCATGTTTGCTTTAAAGTCAAGAAAGATCTAAAGGAATAATGTTAGATGTTATATTTAAATGGATTAAGGATCTCCATCTCTACTGAAAACATCACACCGATCCCTTCTGCTTGCTTTTACATTTTTAATGGCTATATTAATATTGCTGTGACTTTGAAAAGATAGAGGACTTAAAATGTCAAGCAATTGAGGCAATATTCTTAAAAATAATTTTTAGAAGGGTACTTGACCACTTCTGTCATTCTAAGGAGAGATGTTGGAAAAACTAGTCTATGACAAAACAAAAGACTAAATTTTTTGTCTGTACATATGTCACCCTGTTATTCTGTCTGCCTGCATGCAATATTTGTTCATTCACGTGGGGTTTTTTAGTGAGGTTGGCTTTTTTTGCCAAGTGATTCCTGAACTGTCATGGAGTAATTTACAGAAACAGGGCTATTTTGAAAAAGAAATCGCTTTGTTTTAGCTGGAATTTTTTTCCTTTTTCTTCTTAGTGATTGACAGGATATTTCACAGGGTATATGAGGACCTGAGCTCCATATTTACAAATAATTCCTTCATCAGTTGGGTGCACTTCAGGGAGGTACTTCAGAAAAGCTGCCACTGGTACCTGGTGGAAGCTACAGTTAGATCTATTGGCAATGCCAGTGAAAAGATAAATTGAAAAAGAAGGTTGATAAGAAAAGAATATGATGCCATTTTGTGCTGTAGAATTAAAACACACTCAGCAGAACATCAATGTTTTCCACTTCCACAATGTCTTTTCACCATTGCCACCAGTGGGAGATGTGCTGCTGGGTCCACAGGTTTCAGATTTGTGTCTGGTTTGGATTTTGTTTTGGTGGGGTTTTTCACTTGTGCTTTGAGACAGAGAAGTCACTGGAAAGAGACACATTTATGGTGCTCCCTTCAGAGGAGCTGGGGTCCAGCAGGGTTGCTGCACTGGGGTTTCACAGGTGCAGGACACAAGGTCCAGAGCCAAAGCACCTCACTGCACTGCAGCCACACCGAGTCTGGCTCTGCCCTCTCTTGTCCAAGAATCATTGCTCTACAGCTGGGTAAATAGATTTTTTTTTCCCCCCCCGCCCCAGACTTGGCCAGGTCAAAACAGTTCACTTCCATTTTGAATGCAGGAATTTGACTCTGCTTCCCAAAGCTGGCAAATGTTTCTGTACTTTACTACAAAGCTGTCAAGATGGAAGGAAGGCATTTTGTTGTTATGGTTTGATAGTCTGCATTCTGTCCCTGGTGTAGGAAAGAAGGGCTGCTGGAGGTCAGAGGCAACTGATTTAGCAAGAGATGCTAAAATGGCATTGAAAACAGAATAAAAATATGTTGTCTTTTGGCATAATGTCAGTCACTCCAGATTTTACAAGGTTCAAAGAAATGTTATTAGAGATCAGCAACTGTTTTTTTTTTCTTAAAGCAATTATTTCCAGAAATTGAGAGACCTCGTAGTCCTGACATGATTGAAAAAAGAAATTATCTGAACACTGAGAAAATACACGGGCATTTTCTAGTGCACTCTACAAGCTTTTGCACAATTATAATAAGGTAAAATCCTCAGGTCAAGAATAGCTTTGCAAAGCATTAAGCTAAACACATATGTATTTGCCTGTTTTTGACTGGAGGATTAGTGATTTGTTGCTTTGTGAAACTCTACCCTGAGCTCTTAATTAAGCTTACCAGGCACAAGTGCACTTCAGGTGATCCAGACGACCTTTAAAGGGCCTGCAGCAGATGGTGCAAAGTCTGTATTCTATGCACTATTCTGCTGTTTTGTCTGTTAAATAAGTATCTAATTACTCCCAGTCTTATCTTATTTCAACACAGTGTCACTAAATTACTTACATGGCTGTAAGTAAGGTAATCCGTTGCCAATCCGATAAGCTTTCAGCTTGACTTTTTGGGAAGTAAACTTGCACCTGATGAGAATTTCCTTTCAAGCAGACAAGAGCATCTTCCAGTACTTTTCCAGAGGCTCTTAACAAGATCATTCCTTGTCTTTCCCACATAGCTTTGCTTTAGCTGTTCTGAATAAATTACTGTGACATATTTGGGGTGTGTTTTTTCTCCTTAAAATTTCTTTCTTGGGGGCAAAATGGATTCTATTTGTGATGTTTTGCATTATAATGGGCAAGAAGAGGTGTGAGCACTTCTGAAAGTGTCAACTCCTTGCATTTGTGGGCACCACACCATTAGTCTGTTAAATTTTGAACTGCACAAAGGCAGGTGGTTGAGGCAATTTCTTGAATATTATCTTGGTGAGATTAAAAGTGTGAAAACAGGCAGGTTATTTCTGGAGAGAGATTTTTTTCCTCATTATGGCTTTCAGTCTCACTAATTCTGAGGTGGTATGTGAAAAGCTTGGCAATATTGGGGAGGCTCTCCCTCATCCCAGCCTTCCTGTAATCATCCTCTCTGCCTGGCCAATGTGTGCCATTGAAGAAAAAACAGAAAATGCATTGCTTATATGCAGTCACCTATTGAAAAAAGGGGAGGTGTCCTGTGATTAAAAACACCACAATTTCTGGTCTCCAAATAGTATTTGCTCTCTAGTTCTGTCTTTGAAATGTGTTCTGGCTGTCACTGTCCTGAGTCCCTGTGCAAGCTGCTGCTCCTGCAGAAATCAGTGGAGGTCTGCAGGCATGGGTGACACTGAGCTCAGGGCAGGATGAGGCTCTGTAAAATTGCCCACACACCTTTACCTCAGTGGCTTTTCTACAGTCACAGTATTGAGTGGAAAAGATACTTGGGAGAAGCATATCCATCTCAGTACTCAATGGGTGTTTTATTTTTTATATAATTAATATGCTTCATAATTGCAAGATACAAGCTGGTTTGATATGGATTAATCAGCAGGTCTTAAAGCCAGTAAATATAGATTTTTTTTTTTTTTTNAATTAAGAAAAATTGCTTTTTTTTTTTTTTTTTTTTTTTTTTTTGAATGAACTTGTTTCAACAGAAACAGGCATTCAATTAAAATGGTGTGAAAGACACTTGATTCAGTCAAAACTCAAGATGAGCTCTGACAGACGTGCTGGGCTGAGCATCTCTGCAGCTCTTGCTCTTCTGGCTCGTTCCCCTCTGCTTCTGCACAGCAAAGTCATTTCTCCCATGATTTCCACCCTGATCAACAGGAGGTGATCTGTTTTGTTGGAATTTAAGGTTCAGGTTCAGACCAGTGTTACTGAGGATGTCAAATGAGATAAAATAATGCTGCCTTTTCTCCTTGGAATTATATAGATGTAGCCAGTGAAGGGAAACGTCTCTTGTTCCTGTAGTTTTTAGTCATTGTCCTTAATCAAATTCTCAGAACAAAACACAGGAAAAGCCAAGCTCACAGGCAGCCTAACAACCTCTTTGACTTCAGTCTCTGGGTTCCCATAAATAGTTTACAAACTAATTGTCTTTAAAAGAGAAAACCCTGTTACTAAGGGCAAGATGTTGAATGCTTTTCTGGTAAATATGCAATTTCATCTAATAGCACTGTTCCTAGCTGTTAATATCCATGGATGACCTGTTTGGCATGAGCTTCTGAGAGCAGAGCTGTCCTATTAACCTGCCAGGATATCTGTTAGACTCATTTTGGGAGCCATTTGGAGGAGCTTGAAGGAGATCATTGTAAACATCATAGTAGGATGCCAGGGAAATATTACCAGGAGCATACTTGATGTTTTTATTTTGTGATCAATTGTTAAAAAGGTCGTTTATGTTTTTGCATTAGAAATCATACCAAGCTAAATAACAACATTTTGCCTCCCAGTTGGTAATTTCTGTAAAGCTGGATAAAAGCTTCAGCTTCAGACTTGGAGTTTTATCTCATTCTGTGGGTTGAAAATCCTGAAGTATTTTCTTTTTTCTCCCCTAAGATATTATCCTTTCCTGACTTTGTGTGTCTGCTGTGGCTCTCCATTTCCTTGGTCACTCTTTTTCATACAATTTTGCCCTTGTACTTTATCTATCATGCTCAATACCTACCAGCTATAGATATTTCTCTCATCCCCTCTCCTACCTTGCTGAAGTTGACCTGTTTTTAATACCTGTGACATAATTAAATCCTGTTGTTCAGAGATGTTGTGCTGTTGTATACAGAGATAATTTTCAGAGCTTGAACTGAAGCAAATGTATAATTTAATTTTCTACTTAGGATTGCCACTGCAGGGTGTTAAATTGCTGCTGCTGTAAGTGGAGCTGCACCAAATACAGTAATGAATTTAACAGCCATATATGTACTATAGTAAACCATAACAAGTCAATTTAGGATTTTGTCTCAGGAAACACTGAGTGGTTTTATTAAAAAGCATTCACAATTCACAGCTGCAGACTGTCCTGTCTTTATGTATGAATCCAAGAATTAGCTAAGTGCTTGTGCATGAGTTTAGGCACTTATTGGCAACTGTAAGAACTTGCTATTTTATTTTTACAGTAAAACTTCAGAGCAAAGTAGTATAAGTAAGCTTTTTTTGCTCTGAAATATTTTCCAACTGTGGAAGCAGCATGACTTCAAAATATCACTTGCTCAGGTGTTTTTTTTCAGGCAATGCATACTGGAATGATCACCATGTATATTTGTCAATGGGCCTTTATTTTATTTAATTTTTTCCTAGTTTTCTCAGGCTTTGAGCAAAAGTTAGAATATATGACTACTTAATTCATTTGTTCATGGCTTCTCTAGAGAATCACGAAATAACTGAAAGAAGTATACATGAACTGAAATTGAAGAGTCTGTATGATCCTAAAAATAAATCCACATGAATTGAAAATTGTGGGAAAAGCCTTGTTCTTCTCAGCAGAAGCAATATTTTAGACTTCTAGATGATTTTGTTCTTTTTTTAGGTCAAGTTTTGTATTCACAATTCCTGTGTTAGACATTCTTGATACTTTTGTATCTGAGCTCTTTGTCAGTGATCACATAGTGATTATTTCATGAATGAACTGAAATATAGTTGTAGGCACATCCAAACCGTAGCCTTAGTCACAAATACCAGTACCCATTTCAGAGGGTAAGGAGGGAGATATACTTTAAATAGTATGTGTCCAGAATGACACAGAGAATTGATAATTTGGGAAGAACAGAAATCACAGAATTTGTGCTTTCTGGTACAAACCAGGCCTTTAATTTTCAGCTCTCTGATAAACTCAAGAAAAGGTAAGGGACCAGTATCAGAATTTGTACAGGAGAATCCTTGTGACTCAGAGGATGCTTGGCATTATGATTTCTGTTTTTTGCACTATGCTTTTCACCCTTGTTGTGCAGAAAGGAGTAGTTCTAATGTGCTCAGGAGAGAATTCCCAGATGCAAACCCCATTTCTCTGTCATTCCTGTTCCCACAATTCACAACAATCACAGTTACTATGTTATCAGTTCTTTTAACAGAAGGTGTCATATATTCTTTCTAGCATTGACTTCATAATCAGTGTGAAAATCTTGTTCAGTAGAGTGAGGGAACTGACCAGCAAAAAAGATATTTATAGCTTTGCCAAATTATACTGCTCTTGTAGGGACAGTTAATGCTAAGTGATTCTTGCTGACAATGACAGGCCACTTTAGCCAAAAACATGGAGATTACCTCCATCAAAGTCATTACTGTAAGATATTCCTGTGTTAGGAACAAGATTTTGGCTGCAAAAATTGTACAGGTTTTAGTGAAAAGTGTGTTCTATAACAAAAATAAGGGTAAGGTCTAGATTTCCTTCTGACATAAAAGATGAGTTAACTCCTCTGGTTTATACTGGTGCAGGTACTGTAACAGGGCAGCAGTAGAATGCAACAAGCTCTAAGTGAAATTTATCAAAGACTGGGGTGGCACTTTTTAAGCTTGGCCACGTTTCATAGGGACACTGAAGGCCTCAGAAGGCTTAGCCAGGAGAAAAGGCTGAGAAATCACACAGGCTTTCATGTTTTCTTACTATTTCCTGTACCAGTGGTCACCATTGTCTCCTCTGCCACCTTGGGCAGGTCCTGGGGCTGCCTGTGTGCTTTTGCAGCATCCTCAGGAATGTTCAAGAGTCACAGTCTGTCCTCTTAGGGTTCCTTCTGAAAATGGGGACATTTAATGTTCCACCAAGGAGGTGCATGGTCAGTGAGAGAATGTGAGTTAATTTGAAAGATGCTTCTTCACGGGTGTTAAGCTGTACACTTGCTCTTAAATTGATTTCTTCCTTATCTTAGCTCCATGGATGAAGCCATCTTAGTTAAAACTTTAAAGAGTTTCCCATCAAGGTGTCACTTAACAGGCTGCTTTTTCAGAGAAGAGAAAAGCAGTTTCTGCCTGTCCTTTACTGTGAATGCTTGCAGAGGACAAGATTAATGTGCTTTTCATGTTCAGTCATGACAGGGGGAATGGTTGTTTGCTATTTCTTGATAACTCTGCTCGTGATTCTTCCCCACTCAGTCCTGAGATATTTGTTTACAGAAGGCAGGAGAGGAATTTTGTAAATGGTCATTGATAGTTGTACAGAAGTACTGAATTTATGGTGGAGTTGCAATGGGTTTTTTAAGTGCTAAAAGTTAATTTCCACATATTTTCTAAATGCACAAAAAGATGTTCTGGTACTGCCTGTACTTTGAAGTCCTCAATTTAAAAATAATAAATTGAAATCTGTAGGTTACACAGTGTAACATTCTTCTTATGGAAATGATGAAACACCTGGAAGAGAGGCAAAAACCATCCTTCTAGACACAAAATCAAATTTCTATATGAAAAAATCTGATTTTCACTTGGTTATTTATAGATTTGTTAAACTTTGTGATGTAATAATTAAAAGAAAAAGGCAAACACTTTAAGAATCCCATGTTTGTACTTTGCTTGCTGTGGGAGTGCTATCTGTAACTTGGTGTCAGAAGTGGAAGAGGCTCATCACTCCCTCTGTCACGTGCATGGAAGGAGAGGATGCCCCAAGAGCTGCCAGCTCAGAAGGGAGAGGATCCCTTAGCTGTGAGCAGGGCATTGAGGTGCACAGACCATGCTGAGCTTTCTCTCCCAGGCACACCTTGTGCTGGGGTTTCCTGCAGAGAGACAGGAAAGCTCTGCAGGTGGCTGCAGTTCAATGCATGCTGAAGTACTGCTGCAAAGGGCACACTAATTATAATTTCTTTCATGGAAGTGTCTGTATTATAGAGATCACC
>VZTT01008798.1:9896-21881 GCA_013400855.1 Buphagus erythrorhynchus
CTCCACACAAGAGAAATCTCTTATCCTCAACTGCAGCAATAAAATCTGGCATGATTCACAAAATTGCCTTCTAAAATTTTGTTGATCTATAAACAAATAAAAACAACCTCTTTCTCCAAAGCACAGTGTTTGGAGTCAGATAGATACTTTATGAAATAAACAAACAGTTTTCAGTAAAACTGTTTTCATCTCAAACCAATAGAAAATCTATATTTAAATGAATCTACCACAAAATTCATAAAATGCCTTACCAGCACAGTTTGGATTCAATTTTCCATGCGAATACAACACATTAGCAAGTCTCCAGTGGCAAACCTTTTTTCAAGAAGTAAATTAAAGTTTCCTTCACTGAAAATTGTTTTATGAAAAAGACAATAATCTTTTATGTCAGTGGACCTGGGTGAACATTGATTAAGAGATATGTTTAAGTTTCACTCTTCTAGAGATTCCTACCAGTGCAGAGCAAAGAAAACTGTGGGAGACAGAGTTCTAACCAATAAAATCAGATGCATAACAGCAGTTTCAGATGTGAGTGTACTGTAACTAGCAGACATAGCCACTGGAAAAATCTGAAACTAAACCAAATGTCATGATTTTGCTTTTAACAATGGTGGGTATTTTTCTATAATTTTCAATTTCCTAATAGGAAGTGGTTTATTTCATTATCACCGGTTCAACTGAAAAATGAACCAAGAACATCAGATGTATTTCTATTTCTTCTTACCAAGGGAAATCTGAGAGCAATAGTTCTCAGAAAGCTCTGGCATAACTGCAAAACATACACTTTTGTGCAAGACTTATAATAGAGAGTAGATTTTAATTATTTTGGTAGGCTTTGGTTTGCTAAGAACTGAACAGGATGGGACAGTGATTCTGCAGAACAACACAGACTTGAAACTTGCTATCTATTGCTCTTCCACTTGGCAAACACACCATGAGTGAGTTGCAAAGGAACCTGTTCAACTGTGCATTGTTCACAGCCACTTCTGTGCCAGGCAGGCTCCAGTGATGAGCAAAAATATATGAGAGAAGTGACAACTTTAGCAGAAGCTTCTGTCAGTTTAGATGTCTTATTTTTCCACAGAATCACAGCACAATTAAGATTGAAGGGACTTCAGGAGGTCATCTAAGTCCACTCCCCATCTGGTTTTCCAGGACCATTTCCAGATGGCTTTTGCATTTCACCAAGCATGGAGGCACCCCACTCTCTCTGGGCAACCTGTGACAGTGCCCAGTCATCCTCACAGTAAAAAAAGTTCCCTGATGTTCAGAGGGAACCTCCTGTGTTTTAGTTTGTGTGCATCACTTCTAGTCCTGTCATTGGGAATCACTGAAAAGAATCATAGAATTGTTAAGGTTGGAAAAGACCTTTAAAATCATCAAGTCCAACTATCAACTTAGCACCACCACCATGCTGGACACTAAACCATGTCCTTCTCCCTCCAGCTATTTATGCACATGAGAATGAGCCTGTTTTCCAAGCTAAACAGTCCCAGTTCACTTAGTCTTTCCTCATATCTTAGGTGCTACAGTTCCTTAGTTATTCTTCTGGCCCTTCATTGGGTCTCTTCAATACATCACGTGTCTCGTATATTGAGAAGTTATTCCAGGGGTGGCCTCAGCAGCACTGAATAAATTATGACCACCCTTGACCTGCTGGCAATACTTTGTCTAATGTAGCCAGAGATACCATTTACCTTCTTTGCAGCATGGGCAAGTTGTTGGCTCATGGTGTCCACCAAGATTCCCAGGTCCCTCTCTGCAAAGCTGCTTTCCAGCTCTACAGCCCCCAGCACACACTGGTTTCCCCTAGCAGTAACATTTGTGCTCAAATGGGATAACAACAGAGGATAGGAGTCAGAGGGCTGGACAGGCTTTGGCAGTCTCTGCACAACATCCTGGATCCTGGTCCCTCCAGGCAGCAAACATCTCTAGATGGTTGGTCAGGCTACAGATGGGTCCTTTGTCCCTCGTAGCAGGGTCACACACTGCATGGTCTCACCATTTCTTCCTGGTAGACCTGCATGGTTCACAGTTAAGTGAACCACGTCCTTTGCTAGGGGACACGTCTGGCTCCTCTTCAGTTATGAGGGCAGTCAACCTGTTCTTAGGTGGGGTGGGAGCTTCCTCTTGGTACAAGAAGCCATCAACTTCCATCCTTCCAATTCTCCAGAGGTTTTGCTTACTTTGATAGCGGGCATAGACACTGCCTGCCTCTCAATGGCAGGTGGGGACTGATGGTCTTCAGGCTGTTGTGTCTCAGAGAAAACCCTATCTCCCTCCCTTCCACTTTCTCTGATGCTGCACAGTTTGCATGTTCCTCCTGAACCTCCTCCCCTTGCCAGCACTGCTCCTCCAAGATGGTGCAGGGCTAAGAGACATCACCCTTGGCCTCAGGGAGAGGTTCCTGATGCCCCCTGAAGTCTGGGACTTGGAGGGCTGCAGCCACTCTGTGTGGAAACCTCTGCCCTAGCAGGGACAGCTCTTTTCTACACCTTCTGGGGAAATTGCCCTGTTGCCACCATGTAAAAGGCTGTTACAGCCCCACACTTTCACTCCTTCACACCCTGCTGCACAAACTGATGGCTCTGTTGGCTGCTCTCAGGGGAGGTGCCTCCCAAACACCAGTTAAAGGACTCTTGACCCTTCCTATTCAGAGGGAGATGCATCAAAGGCTCCAGGACTCCTGGGTCAGAGGTAGCCTGCAAACTCCCCAGGAATAAAAATGGGATGAAATATATATATGAGGCTGTTTCAGGGGAAAGAAAAAAGAAAAAAGACAGGGGCATTGGCCTAATACTAAAAACCAGACTTCATGTCTCATGAAGTTCTACTCACAATGCATGAGTCTGAGAAGGCACTAAAGGCAGCTACGATCAGCAGTTATATTCTACAGAGCTGTATTTTCTTTAAGCTTCCCAAGGGTTAGACTATGTGGCTAAGAAATCCTTTGCTAAGCTCTTATGTCTTAGGTTACAGTTATCTCATCCATTGAGGGGTAGGACTTGGAAGTGAGGGCACCCCTGGCATCAGGCACGTGCAGTAGATTTCGTCTTATCCTTATAGCAGAACTGGGGCAACCTCTCCACTTGGATTGGCCCATAAGAAAGATCTTGTTTGGATACTGATGCTGTTCACATGTGCTATTCTTTTACGCTGTTCATGGTCTTTGTGACTACAAGGATATAATCCCAACATATGACCTCTTCGGATGATCAATAACTCTGGCATAACTTCAATTATACTTACAAGAATATTGCCATCAGCTTCCATGAATGGTTTCAAAGCTCAGTGGAAAAGCTGTTAAAAGAGAAAATTTTGCTTACTTAAGCTCTGTATTATATTTTCATACAACATAAGCCTTGGCACTGGAATAAAAAAATGCTTTAAAACATTTTATCCTTCTAACTCTACACTACGACTTCTTCCAACCCCTAAAAAAAATAAATTTCCAAAGATAATCCTATGTCATGTGAACTGATTTTACTTATTTAGAAATCAACAAGCAGTAAGTAACATTAACTCAAAACTACCCAAGCTTATTTTTATGAAATAAACAGAACAAAGCACATGGATGTGACCAGAGGGTTGCTTTTTGCTTGGATGTGAGGGGTGTTGGAGTTGGGTGGAATTGGAGGTTTTTGGGATTTTAAGAGGAAATACAAGAGAGAATAAATGAATAAAATTGGGAGTGGGTCCCAACAATTGGGTTGTTTTGGTCTTTAGTCTGAAAGAAATCTATAGGATTTGAATTTCTGCTTTGGTTAAGTAATTCCCAGCATTTTCTGGGAATATAAGTTCAGTAACCTTCTGGTTCTCCTGAATGGGATGAGAGCCCATACTGGACTACTCATTTTATAATGGATTGAAATTTTCCTTTCTGGAGACCAAAATCTGTGCAGCCCAACAGCAGACACTGGATTCTATTTTTCCAAAGACACTCCAGGTTAGTAGGTATCCATTTAGGTGGCAGATGAGATGATTTCATTTGGTTAACACAAGCACTTGTCAGCTCCCTGCGTGATTTTCCTTTGGTTGGTAGAATGCACAGATGCTGAATCCGTGCAGTGTACGAGACAAATGAAAACATACCTATAAAACTCACCCCTCTGCATGTGAAAGAATCATGGAGGAAAATGGGAGAGGATACAAAACTCTGCTGAAGCAAGCAAGGAAGGATTTCCAGAAATAGAGCCACACTTCAGAAGAATTTCTAACAAGAACATTTTCCTGTTACTAGAACCAGTTATTTAAGATATGTGCCACTCCTCGTACATAATATTTGTCTTAGTTTGAAAATAAAATCTTAAAAAAGAAAATAAAAACCCACCTACTGGCTTCCAGCAATTTCAAAACAAAAATAGAAAGGCAAACAAATACATATTTTTCTGGCTCCCAGCCATTTCTGTTCAAAAGTAGAAAGAAGCACTTTCTATAAATAGCTCAAGTTGAAATAATATCATGATGAGGAGAGATGTTATGGCCAATAATTTCAAGGATGTTTAGAAATCATAGCTAGTACAAACAAGCAGAGGAAACACCTTGAGTTATACAAGTAAATTAACATTGAGCCTCAAATACAGGGCAAGAAAGAAAGGGAATAACAGACCACATCACAGTAATTATTGTGACGTGGCCTTTTTCCTGTCATTTCTTAATTTCATGTGTGCCTTGGGTTTGGGGAGGAACTGCACAGCTTTGAATCCAACACAGTACCACGAGCAAGAGGAGAAGCATTAGTGAACTGGCAAGGCAATGTTTCCTCCTGCATGCTTTGTGCTAAAGGAGCTGAAATGGATTTCAGCTAACTCTTCTCAGTGACTTCAACTCGAACATTTGTTTAGTTCCCAGAAACTGGATAAGCAGTTTTGAGCCAGTACCCAGTGTTCAAAAGCAGCATTGACTTCTGTCCCATTCTAGTTAAAGAATATTATTTATTGTTCCCTGTGTAATGAAAGGTACTGTAAAAATCACGTAGTCACTGCAGAAATAATTCATAGACACTTAACCTGAGTTTGTTTCTTCTAAGAAAGCCCAACCTGAGTGAGATTAGTTACTCTGTGAAAAGACATTAAGATTTTTATATCCACTCAAGCGTACTCAACTGTTTCAAAACTAACATTTCAGGAGGGCATAACCTGCTTATCTTTGCACTAGAGCAAAACAAGTGATTCTTTTGAATTTTGTGCAGGTGCACTGTGGGAAAACTATCTCTCCTTTCTGAACAGTCAGGTGAATTAGGAGAAAGAGCTGGATAAATGTGGCCACTCAAATAGAGCTAATCAATATCCACCTTACTGGATAGCCCAGCATGACTCTGCAGCAGCTGTCCCTGGAAACCACAGCCCCCTGCCCCTTGATAAGCCCCTTACTCAGGCTGCAGCTGGGATCCCATGATGGGCAGTGCCCTCAGTTTCCCCTCTGTGTTGTGCCAGTGGTCACACCCTGGCAGCCCAGGGGTGTGCCCAAGGCTGGCAGTTTGGCCAACAGAAGGGCTTCCCAGCCCATGAAAGCTACACCTGAGCTCAGGAGCTTTGCAAGGCAGTGAGAGGTTAGGAAGAGACAACCCTTCAGTTCATTTTATCAGGAAGGTGTCCTGACTCCTAGCTGGAATAGCTGCAGCAGGAGAAGACTCAACCCATTTCACAGCACTCAGTGCTCTGTTACAGCCTGAGGACCTCTCTGTATCCTGACTTAGGTGGACACTGAATTTGAAGAGGAATATCACCCCAAACGGTGGGTGTGGAATTCTAGCCCTCTTCCTAAAACTCTCCACTTGCAACAAGCTGAATTCTAGGAACAGAAGGAGAGGAAAACCCTCCAGCCTACAGATTAAGGTACCCACACAGAAGGTGTGCAACAGGATTGCAGTCTGCTGTAATGGATGCTCAATTTGCTAAAATTGAAATGTGGAATAAACCAAAGAGAGAAAATTAAACACAGTAAACCCTCTCACACTTCAGATGGCTTCAGAAACAGTAAAACAAACTTGCATCTCTCATTTTTTGGAGGCTAAACTGCAATGGATGTACTCAATAAAAGCAAGGGGGATGGATTTATATTATCAGTTTGTAAACCATATCTATATTTCTTTGGCTTTTCTAGGAGTTATCTGAACCATCTGATTTCATTCCAGTCTGAATTGAATACAAGGTCAAATTGGTTTCAGTTAAAAGATTTCTAAACCAAGTTCTTGAGGGCTTTTTAAATTTTGATTTAACAACTGAACTATAAGTATTGGTGTGCATAGTTTTATTAGTCTCACTTCACCCTTGCTTTTTCAAGAAGAGTAATAAACAAGTAGGGATGTGAACAATAAGCTGATGCAATAAACATGGAAATGTGACAGGTGTCTTATCAGAAATATCTTGCAATAATAGATAGAGGCAGTCTATTTGACTCATCATCTTTCCTAAAATATATAGAAATATCTCTATAAAGATCAAATGTAATTTGAAAGGGTTGAAAAAAAAGAAAAAAAAAAAGAGAACACTGAGGTTCCAATGATTCTAATTGCAAAAATCAATCTTAATTCATTAGTAATTTTCGTCTTGGGAAAATCAAAATCCACAAGGCCTTATGCTGTCTCTTGCCAATTACAAGCTACAGTGAGTATGTCAATCTGCAATGATCATGGCATAAGCCTGCCAGACATACCTTCCAGGCATCTCTCAGATGACATCCAGAATGGACATATGCCTTCCTGCTTCTGAGCAAAATATTTGATATATGCAACATGACTCAGACTATTTGTGTCACAGAAGCACCCAAAATGTTCATAGCTAAGCTCCTCTTCCAGTGGCATCGACACAGACTACTCCAAAAGAAAATTTGTGTTTTACCAAGCACCAAGCCAGGGCTGTAGACAACCTGGAAAATAAGCTCTGAGCCTTCTGTTTACATTTCTCACACTGGTCACCAGCTTTAACCTCTGCTCTTGTTTTCTGTTCATTTGGCTGCTTGCAACAATCTGCACTTCAATGGGCAATGAATTGACAGACGATATGAAACTAGTGAGAGTGCTACAAAAGTTTCCCCCCCAAAAATCAATGATTACTTAATCACATATTCCACCAAACATTAGGAATAGCATTGCCCCAATTTACAGCAGTGCTTGAAGCACTGTCCTGTGGCAAGGAGACAGCCTTACATAATAGTCCTAAATTATCACATTACCTCTAACTGACGTTCTTGCAACAATGCAGGGGAAAAATGATCACAGTGATTGCAAGCTCATAATTGTCCTTAGGCTTACTAGAGATCAATTTAATCTGACAGAACCCTAACATTAACCACTAATTAGTCAGCTCTAGTCAGGTACTTAACTGGTTAATCAGCTATCTAAATTGACTGTCTAACTTGTACAAGGAGTTTCTTGGCCTGCAGATTTTCTCTCACATGGAGGCTCACCAGGGAAGATGGATATTAAGGTGGTACTTTGCCTCGGGGCAGTAGCAAATAGACACTAAGGTAGTTTTCACCAAAGTTCATGGACCCATCCCATCCTGGATAAGGTTGCCCTATCCACCTTGGTCCCCATGACTTCATGTTTACAATTGCAGGTGAAGCTACAGATTCACCATTGGCATCAGAAAGAGCAAGTCTATGAAAATATAGTCATAAGACATAATTGTCAGAATGTGCCTTCAGCTTGGGCCAAAATGGCTAACTTTAACCTTTTGAATAAGCATTACACTTTGCAAAGACCAAAGGGCTCTTTTCACAGGCTTAGCAGCAAGAAACCACATTTTTCATATCTAATACATTTATATTTCATAATACGATTGGTTATAACATTGTTTTCAAATGCATTTGGAATTACTCAATCCCCTCATGTGGAAGCTATTAAAAAAAATGACTTCTGACTCTGCTTGGGAGAAGGCCAGGAAAAACTGGAACAAAGTTCATTGCTCCCGTGTTGGAGACAGAAAGGGTCTGGAGACATCACCCTGCTTGGATCACGGCCAGGTCCTGTCAGCCGAGCTGGGAAGCCCAAGGGCAGCAGGTTATATGTGCTGACAGCTCTGAGCAAGCAGTTGCAGGAGTCAGTGCTCTCTGCCTTCAGGAGGAGAGGGGCTGGAAAGAAAGAGGAGGTTCAACAAAAGGAAGACATGCTCCAGCTGCCTCTTCGGCCACACAGGCTAAAATGAGAAAACAAAATGGCATGCTTAATGAAGTGCATCTGCCCAAATTCTTTCTAGTGTCAAAGTGACTCCTAGTGCTGCTATGCTTGAAGGCCAAGGAAGAATTTGCAGAAACATTGAGTGCAATGATTCAATTCCTACTGCTTCCTAGCTGGCTTTTTGTTTTTGCTGTGGCAGGCAATGAAAGCAGGCAAAGTAAAGCTGGCTGCAAAAATAGATGAAAAGTTAGTGCACTGAAGGAGTAAGGAAACACTCCAGGGAAAAAGAAGCACTTTCCTGATGTTCTGCTCTCTTCCAAAGATGCACAGGTTTTTTCTAGTCCAGAAGATGAAACACAGAAAGGAGGAAGGGAAAAAAAAGTAAAAAGCCTACAAAAAGCCTCCTGAGAAACAATCTAAGGGGTTTCTCTTGAAACAAGTCCCTTGTGAAATGATACAGATGAGGAGAGAGGGACCATAATTCCCTCCTCTATTTTTTCACATCAGTTGCTCAGCAAGGACAGTTTTGAGGTCCTGGACTACAAGGTCCAGTACCTAAAGAGAGAACAAGGTCATGATTAACCCTAGGACAGAGGTACAAACTGCTGCTCTACTTGCAAATTTGTATTATTGCAGTGACAAGAACCTGAGACATCCTCCCTGGAAGGCGGTTCTGAATAACCTTTGCTGTCATTTCATTGCAGGTGGTTTATGCATCCAATGGAAGGTAAAAATTGCAGGACCATGCTTTCAACTCTGACATTTGAGAACAAGAAGCCAGCTAAAATTGTTACTGCTTGCACTCTCTGAAGATTAGATGTCAGTCTTCTTTCTTCCACTAATGAAGCATTTGTTCTATCAACAGCACTATGCAAAGGCCAGCATTCACACTTCCAGGGAAATCTCAAGAGAATAGATTTTAAAAAATAAAGCAAAATCATTTCGTTGATGATTATGAGGATGAAATAGGTAAGAAATACCTGGGGGAATTGCTGTTTCATCCATCAAAGAATTCCACTCAACATTCATAAAGTTCTCAAGAAACTGAAGTCTCCTGTCTGGTTCTTCATTAAAAGGTCAGGAGCAATGAAGAGTTTATCTTCCTCCCACACATCAGAGCACAGCAAATACATGTGCTGCACTCAAACATCACCTCTGCAATCGGGCAATCCCAGTGGGGAGAGGCATAGCCAGGATAAACTGCTCTGGCAAGTTTCACCAGACCAGGGTGGAACTGCTGCTGCTCACAATGTCATCTGCTGAGCCATACAGATTTGCAAGCAGCCTCCTTTTTCCCGTGGTTGAAAGGCATTTCCTCAGGAACAAGAGAAGGAAGAAAACTGGACTGCTGACATCACAGCTTCTCCCATCCAGAGCCCATTCCTCCATTCAACATCCATGTGCTAATACATAGCATAATTTCTCCAGGGTCTAGGACAGACAGGCCAGTGAGCTGGGAAGGCAATGGGAGCCAAATGCTGTTCTCAGTATGTCTGAGTTAGACCACATATGGACTGCTGAGAGGCAGAAAAAATCACCTCTAGAATGAAAGCTCAAAGACATGATGAGAAGGTACTCTTAAAAACATTTTACCTGGAAATCCAGTTTAATTACCAAGTAGCTTGCCTGTTTCTCAACTGTTTCAGCAGGAGATTTGTGTTTCTTTTAAACAGATTAATTCTCATCTTCAGTTGCTACCACCCATATTTACTTTGACTTACATTTGCAATAAGCAAGAGAAAACAGCCTCTTCACCACACAAAAGGAGCACAGTAAGTAACACCTGCTGGAATACAGACCCTCACCAGTGTGAAAAGGGGGTCTTGTCTAAGGTGGGGAGCATAACAAGCTGTTTAGTCTTGAGAGCTGCAATAAAACTTAAAAAAACCCCTATGACTGGTTGCAAATGATGGCTGCATGCAAATGCTTGCTGCAGTACTTTTCTTCAGCCTTCAGCACCTGTAGGCATTCAGGATTTACTGATTCTTGTTTCTTAAACACCATAGCCTTTTCCAGAACATATGGATAAAGAAATAAATCATTAGAGATAACTATTTGCTGCTCCTGAAAATGCAGATCTGACTACATCAGACAGTTGCTCCTTGAATCTTACAGAAATGAACACTTTTATGTACTACTTTTCTGTAGTGTTGCCTTCACTGTAATAAAATCTGAAATGAAAGTAGTAATCCTTTTTCTAAAGGAGAAACCCATATGTTAAAATTACTTACATAGAACTAAAAACAGAACTTTTCACAGGAACAATTTCAAGGTTTTCTCAGATGATCTGGATTTTCTGTTATGTCATAAGCTGTATTTCACCAAACTTTTGTACTTATATTCCACCATCCCATGGTTCTCACAACAGTCTACACAAAGTTAATCTATGTGTCTTATTTTTCTTCTAAGGAGAGACTTCCTCTCTTCTCTGTTTTTCTTCTAAAATGTTCCTAATCTTTAGGTCCTTCTATATTTAATATGTGTATTTCAATATAGAGCACCTCCATTTTTTCATAATTCTTATACATATACTTTGAAGCTTTATAGAGGAAAAACAAATAGTCAAAATAAGTTCTTGACTTTTCAGTCATAAAAAATAATAAAACAAAATTAGTATTATCACCTATTTGTATATCTCACAGTAATTGCAGCCTCAATAGTTACTCTTATTTCTGTGATCCTCTTTTAATGAATTATTTTAATTTGTTACTTCAGTTTTCACTCTCAACAGAACCCCCATGGTAGTAAAGGTAATAAATAAGAGGTAAATGCTTGAAGAAAAGCAACCCCACATTTGGTATTTCCCATTGCAGCAGAGCTCTAATTTATACCAATAACAATATAATTTCTAAGTTTAAATATGTTCTGATTGAAAATATTTATTTTTAAAATTATATTACAGTCCTTACATTTCAATTTTATAACTTACATGTCATTAAGTAATAATATAAAATTCATCCAAATTCATAAGAAGGTTGGCACAAGAAACCTACTTCTCATAAATTGGAAAGACTTTTGACCATCAGTCTGTGATTTATTGAGATCAATGAGGATGAAAAAAATGCAGGCTATTCCAAACTACTTCAGAGGACTCACTTTCAATATGCTTGTGTTGTTTTTTTATTAGGTGTCTGCCACTTCAGAATTTAAGCCCCAGTTCTCAGCAGGAAAAGAAGACCTGGCCACAGGGATAGGATGAAAGAATGCTGAAAATGTTGAATTCAAGGTAGCCAAGGCTAAAACTCCACAGAGTCAGGTCAGAAGGCTGAACAGCTGTTCAAACTGGATGTCAGTCAAGTTTTCAGCAATTTCATAATGTGTTGTGTGTGCAACCAATATGTTTCTACTTTGTCACGTCCTTAAAAGTGAAAGAAGAGGAAGCAGCAGCAGAGGAAAGCTATAGAGTCCAACTGAGCATCCACTGTCCTTGCACATCCACAGGCAGCAGAATAGAACCCAAATATAATATCATCTGACATAGTATGAAGTTATAATATGGCTCAAAAGTGTGAGGAACGTATCTCTACACACTGAGCAGCTGTCTCTGAAGCTGTACCAAGGTTTCCATCAGGAAACAAACAAGCCAGAACACAACCATCCCTTGAAAGTCTATCTGATCAGAAATCAGTGAAGTGGAGGAACTGGAAAAAGCCCTATGGACTCAGCAATTAACCAGTACAAGACCAAGTCTTTTCTGTGGGTTTAGGAACCCAAGACCAGCGTTAAATTGCTCTGATTCACTGTGTTTCTAGGATTTTATCTTCACAGTGCATCTTTGCATTTCATTTGCACCTCATTTGGAAATGAAGTGTATGCCAGGCACAGACAGCACATCCAGAACACAGAAAACTGCTGGAGGGTCT
>VZTT01008798.1:25538-42632 GCA_013400855.1 Buphagus erythrorhynchus
CACTTTCTCCAGAGGCACATTTTGTTGATGAAAATTCGAATCCAGAGACAAAGACAGAGGTTTAGGTTTTCTGTTTCAGCACAAAGGACAGGAGATTCTAATTCCAGCTATCCTTTTTTATGGGTAAGCCCACTCACACAGTACTTTAGCCATGTCTTTACTCATTCAATTTAATGTGTATGAGAGAAACATTAAATTTAATGGACTCTAAAATTCTTTTCACATTGAAAACAGAAATAATTCTGCTCAGTGCTGTCACCACAGCACAATAAAATCTACACCCATATTGCACCCTAAATTCTCTTCACACAACAGTATATTTGCATTTTTTCTCTAGGAACCCAAAATCCATAAGGGAATTGCTTCAATTTCCATATTACACATTTATCTTCACAAATATCAGATTTACATGAAACAGTCATGAATAGATAGTCACCGTGTCCCTTGATGGATCTTAAAACATAAGTGAATTAAACTTGTCCAGAAGAGAATAATTCATATACATGTTGTCCCTTGTCCTCACTTAACAAATATTTTTTCTAATTATTTCATAAATTTTTAGTGATCCATTTGCATTTTTAACCAAAGTAGAGAGAGGGAGGGGAGAACATGAGATCTTTTATACAGGTCTTTAAAAACAGGCAGCTATTTGCCCTGTGAACTTCCTTTATTATGCCAAGTGAACATTGTTTCTTATCAGCTAAAACTATACTGTCTTTTAAAAAGAAAAAGAAAACAGACGTGACTAGGTAGAAAATAACTAACACTTGTCACTTAAGCAAAAAGCCATAAGCCACAACCTTACCAGCAAGGAATTCTGAAGAATAGCCACACTTGTCCCGTCAGCTCCATACACCCTGCAAAGCAGAGAGGAAACTCTTACAGAAATCAGTTGCAATGCTGAAATTGCCCAAGAGGAAACTCATGTCTCTTTTACAAGCCATGACTACACAAACCACAAGTCAGGCATCAAAGCAAGTGCTAAAAGCCTTGCCTGTCAGAAGTGTTAATGCTAGAACCCAGACATGTGGAAATGGGGTAGGAGATGAGAATAAAATATTAGAAATATTCCCAGATAGCTAATTTTTCGTATTTTTTGTTTGTTTCCCATATGGAAATTGATTTAAAAAATATGTTCTCAAACATTCCTGGGCAGAGGCTTGTGGGAAACACAAAGTTTCGATGCCAAATGGCACTCTCCTAGCCTCAGCACAGCCTCTCTTGCTAAGACATTCCTCAGAGCACCTCTCCAGTCCCGGTCTCCTGGGGGCCCCAGCGTTCAATCCTGAACCCCAAGGTGTGCTAGAGCCTGCACCCAGCCACACCAAGGCCAGGAAGCCCTTGGGACAAATGGAAAGACGGGACATGAAGTGCTGTTGGTTTGGTTTTTCTGGGTCATCTGCAAGGTGTGTCCCAGGAAACCCCATCCAAGCAGGGATGACGGCAAGATCTGCAGACAAGCACCTGGATCTAATAGTTTCAAATCAACCATCTTTGGTTACCACATTTCCTTTTCAGCTAACCAACAGAGTGGTAAGCCAAAATTAATAACTCTCTTAAAAATATAAGAGACATGCCTCTGTAAGTTACATATTCACTAGGCTTGTGGGAAAAAGGATATGAAAATTCAGGACCCTGTATTTTTTGAGTACTTTTCTGGCTTATGTATTTAACAGTTTGAGCCAAAGGTATGTGGACTTCAAGAATGAATAAGCATCTAGCACAAACATCCGAGTAACTTTCATTGCTCTATCTACACAGCTCTTTACTTATCTCAGGTATCACATTAGTCTATAAAGACAGAGCATGCACTCTTAAATTTCATCCATCTTCAAAGTGATAGGCATTGCTAAAAAAAGGCAGGCCATCACATACTTTGAAATGATTTTTTCCTTTTTGACTCACTGGAATATTACAGACCAGCTGTCTCAAAGCAGGATGGAGGGATACTGCTGCTTAGGGATTCTCCTGCATTTTCTCAGATCTCTTGCCCTGTCACAGCAAAATTCCAGGGTCCAGAGTCAGGTAAAGGAGTTATACAGAGATCTCCATGCTTTACTATTCATCACACTGAAATTACAGTGCCACCTGTAGGACATCCATAAGAAAAATTAATTTGGGCCTTGCTGGTGCCATGAACGCCAGTTATAATTATAGGGCTTTCTAGTAGTCTTGGCAGAAGTGTAGGAACATAAAAAACAGATGACTCATGTCAGTCTACAGGGAGTTACTTGAAAGCTTTTTTCACATAGGGCAACATGCTTCAGCACATCCAGAAGAGGATATTTTGCTACAAAGATGAATCTTTTGTGGAAGGAGGATATGCCAGCACAATGCATTCATAACCCATCCATTTCAGAGCTTGTGCCAGTATAGGCAGGAGAGATCTGCCACATCCTCAACCACTTCCAGCTAAGAGAGACTTTCCTGGAATCTAAGGAAAGTTTCCATTGTGGCTGCACACTTTTTGTTTGCTCGTTTTTAACTTTTCCACTCCCAATTTAGTTTTTAACTATGGACCATGTTAACCCAGTGCATCACATTTCATCAACTGGTATTTGCATTGCATTCATATGTTGCTTTGCAGCATTGAAAAGCACCCATATATCCTTCAAAATACCCCAATAAACTTATCTTATGTTGCTTTCCCTTTTCTTTTTTCCCTCTTTACCAAGAGAGTAATGTTCCACTTTTCTAACTCATAGTTAAGTCAATGTCTGTAAAGTCTTCTCTCCAATGTATCATTTCAAGACATAAGGTAAGACAAGAGTAAGTAGATGCATCTTTGTAGCTAAATTTCCATTAATAACATATGAAATGAAAAGTACTCAACTGATTTACTTAATAGCTCTGTTACTGCAAATGAACTCAAAAAGAGGAGGTGTACAACATGTTCAAGGGTAGTTTATGCTTGATGTTCAGCTGTGGTCAGAAACGGAACAAAATGACAGATGAGGAAGGGAACAGTGAATAATATAATGGATTTAGGAATGCTTTTGTTTGGATCAATGGCAGTTTTGTGTGGGATATTACGTAACATAGCCATGGCCAGCAAACAATAGAAAGAATCTGTAAGACTAAAGAGAAAACAGTGAAAAGAATGGTCAAGAATTGCCAGGGGAATAAAAAGCTCTTGTAGGAAGATGGATTTTAATATAAACAATGCTTTGTAGTGTGGCTTGACTGATAAGGGATTCAACATAAATAGTTTAGATTATGATTTATATAGGGAAAAGACATCTCTTTCTCAGCCATGTAAAACAAAAAGGGAAGGAACAAACAATGAAAGGTGATAAAATGAGAAGGAAAAGGATTCAAGCACAGTGTTTGGAACTTTAGTACGGAATTGAAAATATTACTCTGTGAAGCAGGGCAAATAGAGATTCAATATGTCTAGAGAGCAGTAAATTAAGTAGTTTCCAGGTCGAAACACTCACGGCAAATTCCACAGCATAAAAATATTATTCTCTTCATTTTACTAGCTTCTTAAGGCCACAGCAGTGGCAGAGTCAGAGACTGTCACTAACTTTTGAGATAGATGCACAACACAGGAATAAAAATTGCAGTAGGGTAAGTGATGCAGAGAGTTAAAAAAATTATTTATATAGTTGTGCAAATACAGGCTGTAGAAATCACTAGGTTTCCACACAGGTAGTTATGGAAGGCTGGAGCAGAAAAAGGATTTCTGAAGGGACTTCCTGCCAACATGGCTACAAGGACACAGGAAAACTTGCAGGGGGGAACCAAAAATATTTAGAAATTTCCAATTCCTGTTTCTCTGGCAAGCTGCCTGTGAGGAAATAAAGGATTTTTGTAAGCAGAAAAATCAAAATCATATATACCAGGGCACATATGAACATGAGGGCGGCTCACAGAAATGAGTGACACTTGGTGAAAGCAGGCAGGTCAAACTACTTTTCCATTGTGCTGTTACAGCAGATTTCATTGCAGTTGGGAATTGCACAGTAGAAAACATATATGTCTGGTTAAAAATTCAAGATATAGCATCTGTATTTTTTTTCCTTGAGCTGAACAGAACAGCAGTTGTCACAGAAAAAGAAAAAAAAATCTCCCAATTTGCAGTTTATTTGCAATAAAATCCCATTAGACACCGTATTTTTAATTCAAAATGCTCTGGGAGCGTTTGTTTCTTACCAGACAGCAAAGCAAGGTATCATCTGAACTTTCCTTTGCCTACTCAGACAGCTAAGTAACCAATGAATGTACAAAAAGGTGTGGGAAAGCTGCTGAAACCTATCACTTACCAACAAACCTATTGGTTTCACGACTCCTGTCACGGGCTGTAGAGACCACAAGTGGGATGAGATGAGACTCTGTCAACCAATATGATTCATATTTGCCAAATGCACCTGTTACAGGCAAACCAGGTGTTATGGGCACTCAACATCTATGATTGCAAGCTACTGACTTGCACAACCATAAAATTTTCCTTCTAAGCAGTAAAGATGTTCCAGCTTCCTCTGTGAGCTTTATTTTCTATTTTAACCTGTTTCAATTAATGAAGTAAATTTGGAACAGAGAGCATTAACTAGTCTTTGAATGTTCCAGTGTTGAGAGAATGGTGGGGGTTTATGCACATCACCTCAGTTTTGTATTTCTCTGTACCCCAGATCAAGTCACCCTTGTGGGAGCATTATTGGCAAAATCAAAGGAAAGGAAATCAGCTGTATATTTGTCTTTACCACTTGGCTAAATCCCAGTGTGAGATTTTGAAAATAAAGTGCTGATGGACAACATGAAACTGAAAGCCTTTGTGCAGGGAATCAGAACCCAGAGGCTCCAGGCCTGATTCTAGCACTGACTTAGCACTTGACTTTCAACCCACTTCTTCCACAGCTTTACCTCCACACTTTTAAAGGAGGTACACGATAATTACCTACACTGGAAGGTAATTTTATGCAAATTTATTAATTTCATGAAAATTTAGTAATTAATTCCTCTGAAGTGTTTGGAGCTCCCCAGATAAACTGCTTCACAGGCTTTTGTAAGGACAGCATTATCAGAAAAGAAAAACACCTTTAATTAGCCAGAATATTGCTTAAACACCTTGAAAACAAACAGTTGCCAAAGTTAAGCATTAGACATTGGTTTTATTGCAGCACTATATTAAACAAGGACTTTAGCATCTGTTCAGAATCCTAAATCCCACTCTTTGCTTCAAAGTCGTTTCTTGCACAACCTTATGCCACTGTTTTCCTTTCATCTTTGATAAAAAGCCCTCAGCAGTTCTAGTCACGTTAGCACTACTGCTGCTTGTGGTGGCTGTATGTGTGTAAAATGCCTGCCAGAGAGACTGCAACGGCTTCCCATTGTAAATGTTGACACGGACACTTTTATCATAACCCAGTGACAGAAACTGGGTGTTACAGATACACTGGGAATGTGGTGGGCTTGCAAGATGGCCAGCAGGCTATAGAGATGGAAGCACAGCCAGGAGATTGAGTGACATGATTATACCCTCTGCTTGGTCTGAACCACATCTAAACCCTGTATCCAGTTTGGGGAACACACTCCAAAGGGAGCACCAAGATGGTTGAAGCTGGATGACTGGTTCTGTGTGAAGTTGAGGGACTATGACACTTTCAGCTTGGAGCAGGGACAGTTTCAGGAGCCGTCCAACAGCAGCCCTCCACCACCTATGAGGCAATCAGCAAGACTATGGAGATGAGCTCTTACCTGTGGTACACAGCAAAAGGCTGACACACAAGAAGCAGAAGTTGAAACAGGAGAATTACAGACAGAATAAAAAGAAAACCTCCTTCCCTATGAAGGCAGTGGGACTGGTCACTCAGAGAAGTTGTGCAGGCTCTGTCCTTGGAAGTTTTCAAGCCCTGATGGGATAAAGCCCTGAGGGAGGTGGTTTGAGCTCATAGCTGAACCTGCTGGGAGATGGAGGTTGGACTGAGGCCGCCTGCCTGGGTGGTGCAATGAGCCTGTCATTCTTTCTTTTTCAGTTCCAAACCTCTGTCCGACCAGAAAATCACCCAAAAATCTGTAGTGAAAATATTAAAATTAAAATGTCTTCCCAGAAGAAGATAGGCACATATATTTTAGAAAAGTAGCATATGTATGAACACAAACACAAGTTTAGGACAATCTGTGATTTGTACACATGTGTAAAATTCTCTGCTAAAATCCAATCATAAAATATCACTGTTAGGGATATGATAATGAACTAAGACTAGGCAATTTCAAAAAATATGCTTCTTTATAAGTTATCTTTTCTCACCATGGCAAACATCCTTCTTCATTCATATATTTCAGCTGTTCTGTCAAGTCATCCAAAGTTTTTAAAGTGTATTTAAAACAAAAGGATAAGGTCTTTATCAAACTATTTGGTGTTTTAAAAAATATTCAGGAAAAGAGGAGAGTTGTTGGATGCAACAATTTACTTGGGAAGAAAAAAATTAAAAAGGAAAACTTACGAACAACACGACATTTTTTCCATTCTCGCTCAACCATTTCTATTCCAATTGCAAGGTCATTTAGCAAAAGCAAAAATTAAAAAGGAAAAAGAAAATTTATTTCTTGAAAATAAAAATATCTTAAAGTGCTTGAAAGTCTTCTAGGAACACCCCATATTATTTTCACATATCTTAAATCTATTTTTTCAAATAGTTCTAGGTTTGTGCTCTAAGATTACTAAGGCTAGCCCATCTACTTTCTTGTAAAGAACCCAAAAGAAGGATGTCCCATTCCAGTTGCAAGATATATAGATAAAAAGCCAATGCAGCCATTGACTTGTTAACGTCAATTCATCAGCTATTCATCAATAAACTTTAATTACTTTATATATGTCATTGGGAGTGCATTGAATTCATTTATACTATAGAGTCACATAAGTTACACCTAAATTCAAATATTACCATGATATAGCCATCTGAAATTCAGAGTCTTCAAAAATCAAAAATTCATAACATGTGAAAGTGCTGAGCTGTCACACCTCTAAGGGACAAAGGAGGTCACACAGAACACCAACACATTCTCCAGGAAGACCAACAACCTCAGATGCATGTTTGCCATTTCTCATCAGTATTTTCTGCTGAGGTTGCAAAGTATTTGCAATTGCTGCTTCCTCTTTCTCTCTCTTCCTCCCCCACAGCATTTGTCCCAGGCCCAGCAGGTGAGGACGGTGAAGGCTGCTCTCCAGTCATCCTTTCTGCCCAGCTATCATTTTTGCCCTTACTCCATTCCCCCAGGTTATTTGCATTTTTCATGCTCAGTAGTCATAATAATAAGGCAAGAGAAGGGAATAAAAGCATTTTGCAATACATCTTAGTAAACATTTGAGTCACTGTGGTCTAATGGTTAAAATCTCCCTCTATTTTGAATAGGCTCCTATGTTAACACCTAAGCACAAGGCTAAAAGAAATACATTTGGGACTCACTATTCCTTTTTTACCAAGCCTTTTCTGTTTTATTTTCATCTAAGTTCATATGTTCCTTAACAGGGAATTTCACCTTGGTAAAAACTGAAGCTTGGAAAGTTCCAAATAGCATAAGGAAAAGATCTCAGTGTTAAGCCCACAGTATACATAAAGAATGTGAAAATGTTAGGACTAGATTGCACCCTGACTAAACAAAACCATAAAAGCCTGAGAACTTGTGACACATCTACCGACACTTCTACATTGTTAATGACAGCAATTCTGTGCAAAGGTCCTGAAGCCTCCCATGCAGGCACAGCTGAGGATATCCCACCTGGTTCTCCTTTGTAGTAAGAGTGATTGCTTTACCAGCTCCCAGAAAGGCTTCCAAACAATCCTTGATTAAGAAGACAATATTATCTATGGTATTGTCAGCTCTAATTTTCCAACTCATCACCACAAGCAATCATTTCTTTTCCTTTTATACTAGAACTGACCAGTATTTGGCACCCCTGAAAGAACCGTTTTGACCTTTGGAAGAAGGGGTAGGCAGCTCAGGAAGAATACAAGGATGTTGTTAGGTCATGTAGAGGGAAAGGAGAAAGCTCAGCTAGAACTCAGTCTGGCCACTGCAGTGAAAGATAATAAAAAGGGGTTTTAGAAAAACATGAACAACAAAAGGAGGGTCAAGGAAAATACCTATCCTTTATTATACGCAGAAGGGAACATTGTCACCAAAGATAACAAAAAGCCTGAGGCACTTAATGTCTCTTTGCCTCTGCCTTTAACAGAAAGACCAGTATTCCTCAGGGCAACCAGGCCCCCAAGCTGGTTGACAGACACAGGGAGCAGAGAAAAAGCCTGCAGTCTAGGAGGAAGTAGTTAATGACCAGTTGAGCCACTAAGACACAAGTCTACAGGGTTGGAGAGGGTTCACCGGAGGATACTGGCTGGTGGAAGGACTCACCCAACTACTTTCCAACATTCATCCTCAGTCCTGGTTAACCAGGGAGGTCCCAGATGACTGGATATCAGCAAATGTGATGCTCATCTTCAAGAAGGGTTTGAAGGAGGATCCAGGGAACTACAGGCTTGTCAGCCTGACCTTGGTGCAAAGGCAGGTCATGGGGCAAATAAACTTGAGTGAAAAAACATAGCAAGTACAAGACAACCAGGGGATCAGGCCTAGACAGAAGGGGTTTAGGAAGGGCATGTCCTGCTTGAACAACCTTTTATGATCAAGTGACCCAACTGATGGATGAGGGAAAGGCTCCAGATATAGCCCATCTGGACTTAAGCCTTTGACACGGTCTCCCACAGAATTCTCCTGGAGGAGCTGCCAGCCCATGGCTTGGACAAGTGCACTGCTCACTGGTGAAGAGCTGGCTGGATGGCTGGGCCCAGAGAGTGCTGGTGAATGGAGCTCACCCAGCTGCAGGCCAGCCATGGGCAGTGTTACTCTGGCTCAGTGCTGGGGCCAGTCCTGTCTAATATATTTATCTATGATCTGGACAAGGGCATCAAATTCCCCCTCAGTCAGCTTGCAGGTGACACCAAACTGGGTGGGAATGTTGATCTGCTGGAGGGCAGGAAAGCTCTGCAGAGGGATCTGGACAGGCTGGATCATGGCCCAAGGCCAGTGGTTTGGGCTTCAATAAGGTCAAGTTCTAAGCTCTGCACTTGGGTCATGATAACCTCAGGCAGTGCTACAGGCTTGGGGAAGAGTGGCTGGAAAGTGGCCCAGAAGAAAAAGACCCAGGCCAAACATGGCCCAGCTGTGCCCAGGTGGCCAAGAAGGCCAATGGCATCCTGGCCTGGATCAGCAATGGTGTGGCCAGCAGGAGCAGGGCAGTGATTGTCCCCCTGTACTCGGCACTGGTGAGGCCACACCTCAAGTGCTGTGCCCAGTTCTGGGCCTCTCACTTCAAGAAGGACATTGAGGGGCTGGAGTGAGTCCAGAGGAGGGCAACAGAGCTGGGGAAGGGTCTGGAGCACAAATCTTGCGAAGAGCAGCTGAGAGAACTGGGGCTGTATAGCCTGGAGAAAGGGAGGCTCAGGGTAGACCTCTACAACTCCCTGAAGGGAGGGTGTAGCCAGATGAGGAATGGTCTCTACTCCCAGGGAACCAGCAGCAGAACAAGAGGAAAACCCTCAAGCTGCACTGGGGGTGTTCAGGTTGAACATTAAAAAGAATTCCTTCACTGAAAGGGTGGCTAAGCATTGGAATGGGCTGCCCAGGGAGGTGGTGGAGTCACTACCCCTGGAGATATTCAAGAAATGGCTGGACACGGCACTTATTGCTGTGGTCAAGTTGACAAGGTATTATTTGGTCAAAGATTAGATTCAATAATCTTGGAGGTCTTTTCCAACTTTAATGATTTTATTTGGTGAAAACACCAAGGTTCAAGCCCTCGGCAATGAAGCAGATAAAGAGCCCTTCCACTGTCCTCCACCCCTGAGTCACCAACATGACTCACTGACATTACCACACGTGTCCTTTGACACTTCAAGGAGGGCTCCAAACTCCCCAACCCCAATGCTACTCCTACACTTTTGTTCCACCACTATAAATAACTTCTTAAACCCAAAAGACAGGTTATATGAGGCTTTGGGCTTAACAGCACTGCAACAATCTCTTCACACTCATGTATTAAAAGTTCCAACAGCTCCCGTTATAGAGAAATACCCTATTGAAAAAAAAAAAAATTAAAAAAAAATGGAGGGGAACAAAGGTGAATGGTTACAGAAAGAGTGAAAAATATGAAAAATAACAAGTGAGAAAGCAAGAGAGAAGATGTGATTAGACAAGCCAGTGGTACAGATTCCCACTTTGCTACACATTTCTTCCAAGAGCCTGCACCAGTTCTGGGCTGCAAAGTTCAAAGGACCTTTGAAACTTAGGAGAGCACCATATCTCTTGAGGAGCTCTCCATAGAGTCCCAGGCAGTCTCTGCTTACCAGGACACCCATCCACCTGGTCTTACAATTTCAGCTCTCTAAGAAGCTCTACACATTTTCTCCACTTAAAAGAAGTTCCCTTGCTGTACCACAGCCTGCTACAACATCTGTAACCACATCTGTAACTTCCCTGGTGCTTCTCAGAGTCAGAAACTACCAAATGTTCTGTGGCTGTTCTTGCTTCTCTTAGTCCTTGGCACAGCATCCCTCCACCCCCTGTACCACCTCCCTGCTACCACTGAGCTTTGTCCCAAACATCCACATCAGCATTGCTCCTGAGGCTGACACAGAAACAGTACATGCAAGCCACTTCCCAAAGTTGGAAACTACAGCTGGACTCTGCAAGTGGGGTCATAGGTGGTGCACAAGGCTGAGAGGGCCTGTGCAAGCCTTCACAGCACCAGCAGCATCTCCAGAATTAAAGCAAGCTCCCTTTTGCATTGCAAGACAATGCAATATTGTTAGAGAATAAGGTACACGTGCCAGTTTCATCCTCAGCTCTTTCTAGAGAGCTCAACCCAAGACTGCTATATAAAAAGAAGTATGGGTTAATCTGGGTGTCCCAAGGGGATGCAGAGAGGAAGTATTTGTATGTTCAATAACAAGCTGAAGAATTGATCAGGTGGATTATTACTTCTGCTTACTTACTTAATTATATGCCAGACTTTGAGAGGAAATAAAAGTATCATTTTTATTTAGTGCTCAAACTGTGTCAGAATAAAGGTAAAGTGGAAATCAACAGAGCACAAGAAGAATAAAGAACAGAACAATGTCAAGTGAGGTCTCCATGAGGAATTCTGCAATTCCACAGTCTGGGCACATCCTGAAGTAAGATGTACAGAGCTTTATTGTACAAAGAGTCATTTCTCAACAGCTTGTCCTTCCATAAACTTTTCTCTTTGCTTTTTGAACCCATTTATACATTCAGCAAAATGAAATTTACACTCCCACAATTTAATTTGGTAGTGTGTGAAAAAGTACTTCTTTTTTCTTTAAATTTACTGCCAGTTTTATTGCGTTTTTTTTGTTTGAGCTTTTCTTAAGTTTTGGCTGTGGCTTTTTGTTTGTATTGTTTTAATAAATGGTGCATACAAGTTTTCTTGTGGTAAAACTAGGGTATTCACTGCCGCTTTGTAACCATCTCTGTGGCAGGCATAATTGACAGACCTCTCAATCCTCTTTTTCAAGCTGAGGAGCCACAAAGCACTGAAACCCTAGTTCCCCTTTTCCATACCTTGCTTCCAGCCTTTGCTTCCCATTGTTTAATCAGCTGCTATCCCACAAAAGAGCTGTAGCTGCCCTAGCTGTCATGAGCCTTTGGTTATAGCCCTGCCAAAAGGTGTCTGGAAATCCAAGTCTGCTGCAGTGACACACACATAGGCAAGCAGTGCAGTAGGCTACCAGCAATGGATCTATAGAGCAAAATGTGCAGTGCCAAGGATCTGCCACACACACAAATAAACCAGTATCATTAGCCCAGCCTCGTGGACTGATTAGCAGTGCACTCCTGAAACACATCTGGTTAATTTTATACAAAGGATGCTCATTTTGTATAATGCAAGATCCATCTGCCATGGGAACTACAGCAAGGTGAATGGGGATAATCTGGAGATTTGCTTCAGAAGTGTGCTCCTTATCTGAATTAACACACCTCTGTCAAAACATCCCCTATCAACTGGATGCACCTTCAATTCAGGCTGGCTCATAAAGCCAAAGAATGCTGGATTTATGAGGAGCATCATCTCTACCCCAAAAAACCCCCAAATCAGTATGTCTCCCTTGATGAATATGAATCCACTTGTTTATTAATTTGCCTCTTCTTATTCCTCTAATTCACATTACATGCCACAGTGTCTATAGTGTCTATTTTAACATTTCCTTTTCCTTTTCTGTTTCTAATGATCTGAAAGGATTTTGCTGTGACTTCCTCCCCAGTCCATTTTTTATGACTTTAGCAATTAAACCAAAAAGACTAAATATTTACCAGAACTTACGGTCTTTTCCGTTTTTATTCTATTGGATATGACTCCCAAGTTTTGAAAAAAACACCTTCTTATTTCTAACAGACTGTTGTAATTTGCTGCTTGCACATACTCTCTTTGTCATGTTATTATTGGTATTTTTTAAAATCCTCCTCAACATGGATACATATTTACTCTTAGTTTCTACTAATAGCACAATTAAAGAGTCTTGATACCATTTCAAACAGCTTGTCCTTTTAGCAGTTTCTTTTATTTTTCTCTCAACATATGTTGTCACATCATTTAGGTCCACTTTTTAAAGTTACTTTACTTGATTTCTTAACTACCAGATTGATGTTGAATTTGAAGTCAATGTGGTTCCTACATTTGTTTAACTTAATAAAGATGAGATATATAATGCTTTCTTTGGCATTCCCCTTAACCTCTGCCATATGGAATATAAATTTTATCCAGGATGTAGCACTTCCTACTAAACAATCTTGAAAACAGAAAGGTTTTTGTCCATCATCAAAAAAGATCCCAACATATTAAGTACTGATGTTAGTTTTCTCAGAAATCCTAAGCTGGAAGATTAATAGTAATAATAAAAGCAACAATAACAGTTTCACCCAAAAGCCAAGGCAGGGGTCAGGGAGGCTGCAGGAGGCAGCAGGACACTGCTGCCCCACACTCTGGGGCTGGTGACACCTGGCAGGAGAGGACAGGGGTCAGGCTATGATGGGGAGCAGCACCATGCCCAGCCATATGCAGCATATCTACTCCTCTCTCCTGCTAGGAAAACCTACTTGTTTAATAATTACTAGGTTGCATGCACACATTAAGCATACATATGTACAGCAGTGAATTTACAAAATCCTTTCTTTCCCACCCCTTAGGCTGTATGCCAGAAACATTCAGCTGTAGGTTTCTCTACAGACTAACCCCACACTAAAAATCTGAACCAGTATGACCCAGCCTTCTTAGGTCATGGAGTGTTTAACCATAAACTACTTGTTGGACCACAGCAGATTTCTATCAATAGCATTTTTCCTGTTCCAGCCACTGTATCAAGGTTGGATGAAACACTGGATTAAAGAGTAGAATGTGACAGCTGGTGGAGTACCCTGCTCCAGCAGAGCTAAGCAGGGATCTAGGCTTGCCTGCAGGACTCAGGATTCAGTGGGACACTCCTTGGGACTTCTTATCCTCTGAGAGAAGATAAGGAGAGTCTAAAAAGATCTGGTTCCTGTGCATGACTCCAGGAACTCCACCTAACCAAAGCATGATAGAAGTTGTTAATGTGGAACTCCATTAATTTGTGTAAAATGTTAGAGACTACAGATATACAAGGTATTAAAGAAATAACTAGTTATAACCAATTTTTAATCCCAAAAATGGTAGTCAAATTAAATATTTAAGTGTCCTTTTCCAAGACTTGTCACATATTTCTCTTTTTTTTGGAGAAACCCAAAGGGAACATTACACATAGCTAAAAAGCTTTTAGGAACTAGGTATGAAGATATTTTAGAAAAAATGCCACATATAAATTTGACTGTACCAAAATCCGTAAGAGATAACAGGTTCATTTCAATGATTATACCAGTCAGAGGCTCCCTCTCCTGCAGGAGAAGAAGGCTGTCTGCTCAGCCTTCTGCTGCAGAAGGTGACAGCAGTATGGGCATCCTGTCCCCAAAGACACGGTGCTCTGAACATACACAATGGAGCAGGCAGTGGAAACATGACAAATCACAAACTCTAAGCCTCTCTTTACACAACTTTTCCATACCACAGCTCAAACCATTTCCTTCCACCTTCTCCAGTAAGGAAAACTGTGCATTCTAATCCACAAGAATTTAACAAAAAGATTTAGATTTTATTACCAAAAAAAAAAAAAAAAAAAGTGGAATCACTCCAAACAGATCAGAGTAGGATCTAAAAATCTTGATCTTGAAAGAAAATTTTAACTCATCCTGAACACAGAAATATCCAACTGTATTTTTTTCTAAGGACTAATTTGAAGATTTAATTTTTTCAAGTTCTTCACTAAATACAGTTCAGCTGAATCCTCTGCAGGCACAGAAACTCCATCAAGCACAGGTCATTTCAAAGACTGAATAATGGGTGGTGACCACTGCCATGCACTACTGAATTATCCACAGCAACTGAATAGTTGGGAGATTGACAGCAGGGAAGATAATCCAGCTGCAGAGGAACACTGGTTTACAGTTCAAGGTCTTTCCTTTCCCCTATTTGCTTTGCAGTGCTGAGCAAGCTTGGTTTACCTCTGTCTCAGTTCCTCAATTCATCCAAGGAAAGCAATGGCTGTTCTCTCCTGCAGATGGAAGTGTTGTGAAGGGCAGATGTAAATCCACAAAACACTAGGGAACTTCGCTCCCCAGATGCGAGGATTGCAGTCCCCAGTCAGCACCCAAAACAAGTACTTGCTATTAAATGCTGGCTGAGATCTATCCACCTCATTAACAGCAGCAATTAGCCTTTCAACACAGGAAATAAAAATATGCAGAGACTCTAAATTGCTGACCAAACTCTCATGATTTTAAGTTAATGAAGCTGATGGCAATGCCGTAGCTACAATGACACAGAAGTCAGCCCTCAAAACAAGAACAGGAGGTACTCTGCCACAGAAACAACCCTGGTCCAGGTGCTACCAGTGCTCCAGTCAGCACTAGTGCTGATGCATTCTTGACAGTCCTTTTCCTTAGGGTTATGTGCAATGTCTGCCTATGATGTCTGACGGCAGAGCTTAGGAAAAAAATAAACTTTTTAAACCTACCCATCCTTCTCCTATAGAAAGCCTGCAGCTTCCAGGCACTTACAGAGGAGCTGTTTTTGGTTTTGGTTTTTTTTGTTTGTTTTGGTTTGGTTTTTTTGGTTTTTTTTGGTTTTGTTTGCAGAGAAGCCATATGATGGAGCTGAAGCTGTATGCTCAATTCTAGTTTCATAACAGTCAGTCTCAAGAAAACTCTTCCTTTTACCCCACCATCTAAAAATTTCAGACATTGCTATATAGTAAGGAAGTTTCCCCAACTTACATAATGCTTTCCCTTCTCTTCCTCTTCCCTTACATCCTCCAAGTTTATGAAGCAGAGGACATGGGCACAGCTCCACGGAGACTGCAGTAGGAAGAGCAGTGATTTTTGCTACCTTCTCACCAATTGTGCTACAGACCTCCCAGACATGAGCAGAAGATGAAGTGAACTGCAGACTTCCTCCAAACAAACACAAATGGTGACTTTGCTTTCTTCCTTCAGATCTACCGGCACCCCCTTTCCTTACTCTTCAGTTCCAAGAATTGTGTTTTACCTGCTGAGCTTACTTCAGTTCCAGGAACATCTGTGGCTGAGAAGCAACCGATCATTCAGAGCAGCTACTTTTCCCAAGCCTCCATCAGCCCAGCTGCAGCAGAATCCAAGTTGCAAGTGTGACAACCAAGTGCAGAGAGAAGCTCTGGGAGTTTGCTCTGGCACAGGCTAAGGCTGGGAGGACTGGAAGAGGACTGACGTAACGAGACCTATATAAGGCTTTGTGACAACTAGCAGTTGTCTCAGTGGTTTTACAAGTATCAGTTGTATTTATGCTAGCTCAAGTGTTGCTGTCTGCAAGAGAAATTCAGCTTTCCTATGGCTGCTTCTCAATTCAACATTCATGAAACAGCCAACACCCTTGGTCAGGATCAAGGGCTCACCATGGTAGATACTAGGTAGATAAAGAAGATGACATCATCCCATCCCAAAGCCTTGGCAGAGATAAAGAGGGAGTAAGATGATGACAAAGTACCTGGAAAGGGAAAAAACAAATCCAACCATGTCCCCTCTTGGCATCTATCAAAATAATGATTATGTGTAAAGCCCTGATTGTATGCATATACGTAAATAAATATCAAGACTCATACTCAGCACCGGGAAGTTGTTTAGCTAAAGTCTGCAAGCTCCTGCCTGTAGTAATCTTCCTCCCTTCTAACTGGAGCCAAGAAAAGGGTTTAGCATTTTTCCTCTTCTCTAACCTAATACTATTTGTAAATGTGTTTTTCCTCTCTCCTATCTTCCCAGTTGGTTGTATTTATGTAGACATGCCAGTGTGGTAAATTTCAGACCTATAATTTGTGGCTTCCTGACTTGGGGATGGTTCTGAAGTAGTTCTTATGTGGCTGTTCCTCCAGCTGAATGTTTACACACATATACACTGTGCATAGCTTTTACTTACATGCATGAGCAAGAGTTCTGCATGCTTCACATAACTTTTCAGAATCTACATGTGTTTCTGATCATGACAACACATTGAAAATATGTGCCTACAAAACACATTTTAAATGTATTTATACAACACAGTATGTGCTTACCCTTGAGGTGTTTTCTATATATAGAAAAGCTGAAGATTAGGCTTCCTGTTCTTATTCTTTCTCTTTAAGTTTTTTTCTTGCTATTCATTGTATCCAGGTTTCCATTACCATTCAGCTGTACATTATTTTTCTCTGGCATGAAAGCAATCAAACCTGAATTCTGGTAACACACATGCACACGATAAAGCATGAGACTATCCCCTAAGGAGATATCTGGACTTTAACATTTCAGTCAATTCAACAACAGTGATGGTGTGGGAATGAGCATCAGCTCAATGTCTGCCAAGAGACCACACCTCATAAGCCTTCAAGGTATCAAAAAGTATAGCTGCAAAATACTATCAGTGCTCATTGTCACCATATTGAACATATATGTCCTTTAAATCTCTCTTCTTAAAAAAAAAAAAAAAGACAAAAAAAGTGAAAC
>VZTT01008800.1:17098-27915 GCA_013400855.1 Buphagus erythrorhynchus
TTTGTTGTTTTTTTTTTTGGTTTTTTTTTTTTTTTTTTTGCCTCTTGCATCTCACATTTGACCTTTAGAATATTCTTGTCATTTAATCGCATAAAGAGCCATAAAATGTGATGAATCACTAATACCTTACCATAGTCATGCTTGTATAGTAGAATTCTGAAATTCTCTATGAATTGCATTGATGCTGGTTTAAAAATTTTATTACATTATTTTGTGATTTCTTGACTACAGCTTATTTGCTGTGAACCGTAAAAATAGGAAGATAAAACCCTTCTTCATTTTTGTCCCCAGTAGCAAGTCAGTAACACAAAATAAAGTCCAGATATGCAATTTGGGCTGAATTGTTATACTCTTTTCAATAGGTAAGCTGTTTTCATTTTACTGATCATCCTCAAAGTGTTCCTTTTTTTATTACAGCTCTTCTCATACTGCTTTTACAATGATTGCATATTCATAAAAGTGATTGGATTCCAAGGAAAGAAGTGTTTACCCCTGTTTTACGATAACTCTCCTTTTGGTGACTGTTTCAGAATGAATGCTACTGGAGTACTTAAAGAAAACATAAGCAGTCTGAGATTTAATCAAATTATATGAACATTAATCACTGTTAATAAATATAAAGCACATTAAATATGGCTACTGAGTCTATCCTTCTCTCTGATGCTGGGATAAAATCTTGTGTGTTGGCTACACTAGTTTTTTGGCAATATTCAGGAGAAGCTATTGCATCACTTAGCCATGGGAAAACAGAACTTCACCTCTGTGATGCACCCTCTATGCATCCCTCTGAAGGCTGATATACTCCTCAAGGGCAGTTTGTCTGAACAATGATTTCACTGAGATAAGAAGATAATTCCTACTGTGAGTAAGAAAATTAATAGAGTAAACATAAGAATGTTTTATTTAATATGCCTCCATTTATATTTTGTGCAAGTGGAACGAGACTTGGAAGATCAATGTTACAGAAAGAGAATACTAATACATATATTTTCCCAAGAGCACAATGTGGCTCTGATCCCAGAATCAGATTTTTATCCTACTCATTGTACTCAAATATAAACAAGGACTACCTCTGCCCTTCTTTTAGTCCCCAGCTTTTGAAACATTAGTGCATTTAGTGCTTTTTGTTCAGTCAAGCTTTCTTTGTCCGTGCTGTGATACGAGAACACGAGCATGCATGTGTTATGATCACACATAGGACTTTGAATTAGAGCTTGCTTTACAAGCCTGTTTATCAGAAGTCACTCGGATTTTTAATGTCTTTTGATGGTCTATTGAATGACTTAATAAGCCCAAAGAGCCTATATTTTCAGAGTGTCATTGTATGAAGTATGATAAACTATATCTATTATGCATAGATAAGTATTTTTCTTCCATTGGACAGTGTTTTTCAAAAGCTGCTTCTCACCAATTCACAGTTCTCTTGGATATGATTTCACTGGCAAGTCTGCTCTGTCTGGCACATCTGTGTAGAGGTGTTATCATGGGTAGAGATGAAAATGTTTCAACAAAGTAATTGAGGAATAACATGAAGAGCTACTGGGCTCCTGTTTCTAAGGTTTTGGCCATGTCCTGTATTTCTGCTTTTTAATTATTTCAAAGAGCACATTTAACATATATTGAAACAGAGAGATATATTCCTTGCAAAGTATGGAATTCCTGGCTGCAGTTTTATAGCTTACGGCAAGCAGCCTAGAGGCCTTATTAATACTTGATGAATCCCTCTCAACATCTCAGCAGTGAAGAGAAGACAAACAACCTGCTGGATGATTGATGCTGTGCCTGCCAAGGAGGAACTTTAAAGCATGATTCTCTCTTACAAAATCTGTAGAAGAAATTCGGTCTGATCCGGTGTGATCCTGCAGTAGCAATAGCATAAGCTCAGATGCAATCTCTGCCCTATTGCACAATGGAAAGCATGTTAGCAAGTGGTTTAAGTCCTTTTCCAAGGCTTTCAGCTTCCATCCCTGCCTCCTCCCTACACACAATCTCTTCCCTAGATCTCCACAGCACACTGCCCTTCAGCAATGTGTGTTTGCATACGTATGTCAGGCTGCACACTAAAACTTACATTATCACTTGTATTGTTTGCTCTCTGAACCAGATAGTTGAAAAGAGTCTGTTAATCCCCTTTTTCATTGTTTTTCTTCTCTAAATCACGGACTCTGTTCTCTGTGCTGCTGTTTTCCTTTTATTCTGTTTCTTCTTGCTCCCCTCAGGTGTCCTGACATACATAACCTTTGTCAGATGAGACACATGGTTTGGCTCACTGAGTAGTCTCCTGTGTGCCCGCCCAAGCCCTAAAAATCAGGCTTGCAAGATCCTTATCTAAGCATGATGCCATATGGGCAGAGAACCATTCACCTTTCCTGCAGTTTGATGGTTCATAGGAAATTGCAATGTTCTGCAGTCTTTTACTGGAGTAGGGCCATCAAATGGGTGAAGTGAACAAACCAACGTTTTATTCCAAATGAAATTTTCAGTCATGTGGACAACACAAAGAATCCCTCATATCAAAAAGAATACCTAAACTGCACATGAACTCCTCAAATTACAGTAGCCAAATTGCAATTCTGCTGTGTGCCAAGTCTGCCTCAAAAGGGATGATAGTAGTATATATTTAAAAAGTATGGCCATTTTAACTTCTACAGGAATATTCAACATCAAATAGGAAGAATTTCAGTAAAATACAATTTATTTCAATTAATACATCTGGGTCCATAAATTTGCCTTTTACTTATTTCATTTTGTTTTTGTAATTGCAACATACTGAAGCCAAAGGGAAAAAAAAGATTCTACTCCAGGACATAATGAAATATTGATCAAGGCAGCTAGATCAGTATGAATCCTTATAGGAAGCCAAAAGTAAATCAGTAAATGAAAGGGTTTTAAATATATACTTAGAAAAAGGGATCTTGGCAGATAGTGAAATGAATACCAGACAGAAAAATCTCAAACCATCTGAATCACTACCCCTAGCTGTCCAGTCAGTCCATGATTTAAATAAATTGCAGTTTAGAGTGAATTATGTGGGAAAATGAATCCAATAAAGAAAACAGCTTGTAGAAGAGCTAACAGTGAAAATGTGGCAGCATTTAAATCCTGATAATGTGAAAACATTTGATACACAGATCAGACAAAAGATTTGTGAATAATAGAAAGACTGAAATGCTGTTCCTCAATAATAGCATAAAATGAATGTCTACTGAAATCAGTGCTTGTACATGGATAGTTAATATCAGAAAAATGAGAGGTTCTCTTTTATCAGGTCTCAAAGGTAATATATTGGGATAAAATGATGGCAAATCAGGAAAAAAAATCTAAGAAAAGAAAAAACACCACAAATCCCCAACTAGAAACCACTTAATTCATCTGCCTTATGGCCAAACTCTAAGGGAATTTGTCTCAAGACAGTGTGAGGGACATAATTAAATTATTTTCTTTTTGCTCCCTTGCAGCAGAAACACCAAGATCCTTCTGCTTGGAAAAAGTGAAATCTCTAATTCTGTGCATAGAGAAATAGGGAAATACTGATATTCCAGCCAGTAATCATATTCAGAAAACATCAATTTTTTTTTTTTTTTTTTNAAATAAAGAACAAGAAACATATATAAAACCACACAAACTTGTTAAATTTTCTCTAAATGGTCATTATAAAATTAAGTTTAACATAACTGTTTAGAATTTGTAAGGCCAAAATAATCCTGAAGACTTCAAGTCAAGCTGTGCTGTGAGCTCTTATTTCTTAGTATTTTAATGGCATAATTAGTGTGTGGAGCTTTTCAGAAGTAATGTCATCTCGGACAGGCAGTATCCATGGATAAAACTGTTTCTCAATCACAATAGCTAAAATGCTGTCAGAATCACAGAAGGACCATTGAAAATTATTTTCTACTCAAGAGGCTCCATGAAGACTATTAAAATTACCAGGAATCTGTAAGCAAATCATTAATGCGTCATGATATCTTTTAAGATTAAATATGTTTCTACTCCGAAAATGGATTCTGTCAAATAGCATTTCAGCATTATGTGCTCTCTGGAACTCAACACTTTTCTAGTTCTTGGATTTATATATACATTAGCAGGATATACGTTTCTTCTGACTTCAAGTGAAAATTCTTCAGTGGGATATGAATTTCAATTTAATTTCTTTCACCTTTTGAAAACTACAGGTGACAAAACCCACGGAGGATGTTGTAGTCACAGGGAAATTGCATGAAAAGTAACTCAAATAAGATGAAGTGCCAAACAAAAGAGAATCAAATTGAAATGTTATGCTGGAAGAAAATGAAGGTTTTCAGGACGGAATATTTTATCTTTGAGCCTGGGAGAAAATCCTCTTATTTTAGAAGGTGCTAGACCTGAATATTTGCCCAAAATGTAGCCAGCTGTTTTCTTCAGAACTGGTGGCCCAAAAACTTAGCTTCTCAAGCCCTTGCATATGTCCACATGGGAGGCTTTCTTGTTAGCTCCAATCTGCATTTTCCTAATACAACAAAATTAACGTGTCGTTTCCTCTTTATTCTGCTCAAAGTTTTTGTTTTTCAGAAAAGTGTTCCTTAAAGGTCATCTTTTTTCTGCAACGAGAAACCAACTTATGCGTTGAGTTTGTAACTTTTGGGTTTATCTTTTAAGCTTCAATTAAATAATTATGGCCTTTAGGAAAACACTACATAGTTAAATTCCTTTTGCATAGATGAGTGAAACAGGCATCCCTAAGGGACATGAACAAATTAATAAAAGTGAAACAACAACTGAACATTGCTCTGTTTATGAATGAATTTCATTTAGCACAGCTGAGCAATAAGCAGAAGGAAATTTAATGATGTAAAGGAACACTTATCTCCAAGAAGTTATGTAACTGTAGAAATAAGGAAACAACATTTAAAAAGTAAGTTAAAATAAGGTTCTGCCTTACATCTTTATATATCAAGTGACAATGATAATTCACAGCATTAAACCCAACACTAACTATGATAGATAAGATACATGTACGAGAATCACACTATAAATCCTCTCAGGCAAATTAAATTCTGAGAATGAGATCACTAAAAGGCAAGAAGATATTAATACAAGCCTGTAAAATTAAGGGAGTAAAAGCTATTCACCACACACAAAAGAGAAATAAGGTAAGGAATATCCTCACAAATCTGTGTTATGAAGAATCAATCTTTGTAATTCAATTGTTATGAAACAATCCCCTTTTATTTTTGAGAGTTTCTAGAAGAAGCTATCTGAAATAATTTGCCATTGAAATAAGGCTAATTAATAGATATTTAAATTTGAATAACATTTTATATTTTACCCAAGCAGCTTACCATTTTCTCTTTAAAAATGCTGCCTCTTTCCACTTGGTGTGTGGTAAGGGTGTTTATCTCCCACATTCTGAGTTATGTATTAAGGCCATAAAATTGAAGGATAATTCTTTTTTATCACTCCTATACACAAAACTGTTATTTGGCTTATATATTATTTTCCATATTGCTGGACAATGCTTCCAAAGCTTCTTTTCTTCTTCTTCCCATTCCCTAACTTTAATGGTGTGTCTGCCTGTGTGCCAATCAGCAGCAGCAATCACTGCCAGCACTCACCTGGCCCCATGGAAAGGCTCTGGTGGCTGTTTTGGGGCAGCCTGGGGTACCCCAGCCTCAAGGCAGCCCATGAGCTGTGGGTGTTCTGGCTGTGTCCCACAGAAGATACTCAGGAGGGAGGCAAGAGAGATCTGTTCCAGCCAGCTTTGGGTCATTTGGTTTCCATTCCTGCCCCCACAGAGCTTAATGGCTCTAAAGTCATGAAGGGATGGTGACAGACCAAGGATATAAGAAACAGAGAGATTCACATGGGAAAAAGTGCAGAATTAACAGAGAAAGTCACCATCCTCACAAAACTTCTTCTGCCTCATGACGTTCAGCTGGTAAATCACAGCACTCCTCTGCAGGGAGATCTTTATTGATGAGGAAATTTTTGAAACTTGTGGAGTTTTCCAGTATAAGTCTTCACACTTACCAGTAGGAAAGGGGTTTTGGGTTCTCTCAATTTATAGTTTATATTTTGGGATGTACCCATAATTGCTATTTTTGAGGAGTTCTGCTAGATGTCTTTCTGTTGTAGTAGACATAAACTCTGACAACTTTAAGTAATTATTCACATAGCATGTGTGTACATGGATTTCCTGGGAGGGTAGATCTTCTTGGGAATGCACAGAGCACACAAACTCATTTTTTCAGACCCAGGCAGAAGTTTCGATTTGTACCTGTCTAGTCAGATTTCACTAATTAGAGCACTAAAGAAGGAGAATGGTAGAATTGTAACAGTTGCCTTCTAATTGGTATTGTGTGCAAATGTCTGGCAAGCTTTTCTTGCCAGAAGCAATCTCTGTGCCTAGCAAATACCCAGCCGTGATACAGGTCTGGGGGACAAAAGACAACCCTTCCAGTCCCTGCCTTCCAAACAATATCTTTAGTCTCCATTTGAACAACCAAGTAGCCCATGTAGAGAAGACATTCGTATTTATTTAGGAACTGTCAGTAAAACCAGAGCTGTGCTTTCAATTCTCAGTTTTCAGTTTTTCATTTCTGAACAGGTTGTTTCTTCAGTTCCAAGTCAACAAGTCCCAGAACACATTTTCACTCAGTGTTCCTTTACACCAGACAGTCAAGAGTGCCTTTGGAGCTCTGCTTGCATGTTGGTCAGGCATGGGGATAATTTATGTCTGCTAACACTCTTTTAATATCAAAAAGGTTTTCTGTTCTTACCAGTAAGTTCTATTCCTGAAGTTATTATATTCCTAGAATTGGAAAGTGTTAGTCCCTCTTGCAGTTTCAATGGAAAAATCTCCTTGACAAATTTCATGACTGCCTCTGCCTGTGGTCTCTCACTCAGCAGCAGCTAATTGCTGCCAGTTGCACAGGCAAGAATAAACTGATGATTTCCCCTTGTCAAAAATTTCTGAACCAGAAACCACTACTTATGAGCAGAATGAGCATCTTCTAGCTTATGATACTGAATCTCCCTTAAAAAAAAAAATTAAAAAATATGGCTGATGTACAGATTGTTTTTGCTCCTTATCTCTGTGCTCAGTACCTTGAGTACCCTGCACTGCCACTTCCATCTTTTCTCCTGACCCTTGATCCCTCCCACTGCAGTGTTGGGTCTATCACTGGTAATTACCCATCATTTGAGCACTGACACTGAACTGCAAGCAGAGGGCAGTTCTGTCTGATCTGTCATCGTGCTTGCTGATGAAATGCAGTGGTATTGTATATATCACAAAACTGCCAGATAAAGTCCAGACAACTTGTTCAGTGCTAAGGATGTTAGAAAGCTGAATGTGAATAAAAGAAGAAGGAAATACATTTTAAAAGGGCATGGTTAATTATTCAAGGATTTTTATTTTTTTTTTTTAACTCATGAAAGCATTGTAAAATGATTTTTCTTTCATATTTTGGAAGAAATCACAGAAAACACATATTCAGACATGCTCTTCAGAAGTTTTGGGAAGCTAATTAACCAGATAATGAGTAGGAGCCATAACATATACTTTCCCTGACTCAGTACATCTAAGGAATACAAAAGTCAAGGTCAGAATATTTCTGATGCAATATCTATCTTTTTGAAGTTATTCTACAAAAAAAAAAAAAAAAAAAAAAAAAAGGTTTAATTGGCTGAATATATCAATTCATTAATCATTTATTAGGTTTTAATAATAATTGTAACCTCCAAAACATAGAGTGAAAATATACATATATATTTCTATTACTCTGCTCTGATTTAAGTTCCCAAATATTTCTCCTATTTCTTCCCTTTAGCTGATAATATTATGGAATGTTTTATTGATTGCTGCTTGCCATCATTTTCATAAAAGCATAATCCTATTGATGTCATAACTTATTTCTGAGGTTGTTAGACATCATGCCATGGATTAGAAAGGTCTTTAATTTAAGTAGCAAGAACACAGACAGCCATAAAAACCTCAAAACAGCAAATCTAACTTAATTTGTTGTGACAGAAAGTGAAGATGAAGGAATTAAAACTGCAATGACTCTAATTTGAATTGTTGTAAATGTTCAGGCTTATGTGGGTTGAATTTGAGTTACATGAAGTCAAATTAATTTCTTTCATAGCCTTTTCTGAGAATTGCAACATCAATCCATATATTTAAGCAGTTTGGTGAAAAGACTGGGGTGATAGCAGAGTATTTGAAAAATCAAACCAGAGAGCAGATATCACTTAAGAGAAATACAGTGTCTTTGTTGATTAAGTTATTGGTAATAAATCTTGCAGAGTCATTCAGCCACCCTTGCCAGGAACACTAAATCTCTCCCTCTGAGACTTTGTAGGGTAGAGATCTCCTGGTTTAGCACCAATGCATTGCACTGGTAGCAGTGATACACACATCTGCCATAGCAAACACAGCCTCAGTTTTCTGCAGAGATCGTCTGTGAAGTAATTTCAAATCAGGTCTTGGAGCACATCAGACAGCTTTATTATTCAGCATGGATTGTTGAAATTGTCCTTATACCTGATGCAGTGTGGCACACTGAGCAGCAGAAATGAGGAAAACAAGGGGAAAAAAAGAGTGTCTTTCTCTTAAGTAAAAACTTTATAGCTCACTTCTGCATTCCAGGAAAACTCACAGTATGAGCTGATAAATCCTCTGGAGTGTTTATGAATATGTGTATAATTTGCTGCAGGGGGAGAAGGGATTGGCAGGAGTGCTGCAGATGTGATCCCATTTGTTTCTGTTCGCTGGCAACTGACAGCTTTAGAGAGCTCTTTTTTTTTCACTCTGGTATCTGTTCACATGACTTGGGTGAATATATGGGGCTGAGGATTTGTGTTAGGTTGATATGCTGTTTGCTGATTCACATGAGTGGATAACCATGAACAAGAAGGAAGAGCTATCTTTAAAAAGGTGAGTGGTAGTGCTGTCTAATGAAAACAAGATCCTTCTTTTTTTTCCATCCCATTACCTTTCCTTTCTGCAGCAGTGAAGGTGTAAAGATGAAGATTATCTTGTAGAATAAAGAAAACAAACTATAGATGTAAATATTGCAAATAGTAGAAAAGGTTGTAACTCAATGAAAAACAGAGAATAGGCAGGAATAGGTAGATCAGAGAAGATTCAGCGCTGAACCTGCGGATTTTTTGAATCCTGATCTTCAACACAGGTATCTCCTTCCAGCCCAGTCACCTCAACGCTTCATATGGTCAAAGATTAGTCAGACTATTTCTCTCTATTGACTATAAGGGGAATATAATATTAATTATGAAAACTCTAAATTACTGTAGGTGACAATTATCACCTATTAACTCTTTAAGAACCTCTACAATTAATGAAAGAAATCCTGCTCACAATAGGTGGAAATTTGATTATGTCTTTATTTAACAGCATGTAGCAGACATATTTATAAAAACATCATTCTCTGATATCACAGTTAAGTCATACTTAACATTTGGATTCACTTGATTTCCAGTATAATAAAAATTATCATTACAGACTCTGGTACTCATGTGGTATTAACCTCCATTCCCAAAGATACTCTGTCATTCAGCAGTAGTGGAAATTCACTAAAATAAGATGGTCCCAAGTAAATATGTACTACATTATAAACTGTAATATACAGCATCACAAAGCAATTTCCATGCTTTCAAGGAAAAGAGAACAGCTTAATTTCCTAATTCATTAAATGCTGCTGCACTCCAACTGATACATGTGTTACTGAAATTTTTCCATATTTGTCTTTAGTGATCAAATGCTTCATAAGAAATCTTGATGGAAACTAGCTCACTGTGCTGCTTGATCTTTCCTAGATTTTTATTTTTCCCTTTCCAAAATCTTCACCTTTTGACCTGTAACCTTCAAATGTTTTTTCACTCCTTGTAGGTCATCAGAATGGATAATTAATGTAAGTGAAAGGCTATGTTAACATAGCAACTGGTAAACAAGGGGAAGAGAGCACCCAAAATTCGTAGATGTCCATGGCTGAAAAGGAATGACAAAAGTCAGAGGGTCCACAAAAACTTAGAAAGTTTTATTAGTAAAGTAAATACTTGGAATGGAAATTGGTATAAGTTAGCCCCTTATCTTCCAGTATAAACACACAGCAGTGGATTTTGAATGAGGGGAAGCATGAAAGAGAAGAAAGAGAAAAAATAATGAGAAAGAAAGAAAGAAAGAAAGAAAGAAAGAAAGAAAGAAAGAAAGAAAGAAAGAAAGAAAGAGAAAACATCAGTCCTAGATCCAAAATCAATCCAGGTGCTGGAGTGTTCAGGGTCTTGGAAACAACCCTTGGGCTTTGTGGGGCTACTTTTTAATTTATAAGCTTCCTCATCCTGGAGAAAAGTTTCTTGCTGTCTTTGCAAATTAATTATCATGTGCAGTTTGTTCTTCTAGACATTTCTGGAAATGAGTCAGAAGAGTTTTGGGATCTTTGATGATCTTGATCCCCCTGTAGCCACATTTTTACCTCATTTCTGTGCTCACACTGTATTGTGCTATTGTCATCTCCAGGGGCCAGAACAAGGATGTTTGTCCCAGAAAAGTGCTGCCCTACCTCAGTATGGTCCCCTTCTTCAGCCACGCCCTGTTCTTTTTCACAGTGTGTTGTTACCAGCAATACTTGCTTGGCTCCACAGCTATCCAGCTGTTAATGTTTGAGACACACACATTTGCTCCCCTTTTTCCCAGGCTTCTATGAGGAAGTAGCTGGTTCAGCTTGGGTTTCTCTGCACAATATTGCATTGTGTTAGACATACAGAGATATACCTTCCCAGCCTGCTAACCTGAAAAATCTCCTTAACATTGAAGAAGAAAG